>WURS02007405.1:0-12519 GCA_011762765.2 Rhinocypha anisoptera | reverse complement strand
AGTGAGGGATTAGTTGAACAGGCCACAGAAGAAATAGGAGGAATCGTAGTTGGAGGGTAAAGAGTAAAAATTATAAAATACGCAGATGACCAGGCAGTCTTAGCAGAGAGAGGATTAATTACAGAAAATGATGGACAAAATTTTTAAAGCAGGAAAACATCTAGGAACGAAAATAAAAATAGGGAAGACAAAAGTGATGAACGAGGCAAAAAAGAAGGAACAGTAAAGGTTGCCATCGATGGAGAAAAACTGGAGCAAGTTTCAGATGAATGGAATGGAGTAAGAATGGAAGCTGCACAGAGGAACTTAGTAGTAGAATCGCCCAGGAAAAATAGCATTTACTAAAGTGAAACAGTTAATAACAGCCAAGAAATTAGTATTTCACTAAAGCTATTTTTTCGAAATGTTTCATTTGGAGTGTAGTATTGTATGGAGGTGAAACATGGACGAGAAGAGAAAAACTTAGAAGGATTTGAAATGTGGCTATGGAGAAGAATGGAAAGGATCCCGTGGACTGAAAAGATAAAAAATGAAGAAATGTCGGAGAGAATAAATGAAAGAAGCATTATGGAGGTTATAAGAAAGAGGAAAGGGAAATGGATGGGGAAAATTATAAGAAATGACTGCCTGATGAAAAGATTGATGGAGGGAAAAGATTGATGTGGGGAAAAGATTGATGGGGGGAAAAGATTGATGGTGGGAGAAGAATGAGGGAAAGAGAGGTAGAGGAAGAAGGAGATACAATCTGGTGACGAGCATTAAGATGGGAGGGACATACGAACAACTGAGGGAGGATGCACAGGACCGGACAACGTAGAGGGAGCAGTACAATTGAAACCTGTCTGAGGACAGATACACCCAAGAAGAAGATCCAGGCACTTTTACTATGATCAATCGTTGTAAAGGTCACACGACGCCTCCACAACATGACATTTTTATCATTTTAATTCTATGGGAGAGAATAACACGAGAGGTAGACCAAAGGTACTAGTTGTTTTTTTTATTGTTGGACATGAAGCGGAACTTTTTAAGACCGCTTTTTTGTATTTCTGAGAAATTAAAATCCTTTGATAACTACTATAAGAAATTACGTAAATATTATCGCAGACATTTTAATATTTGGTAGGAATTAAAACACTTTGCTTTCCACTATTCCTTCCACTTTCCACTAAATATTTACCTATCTTTCAATCAATAAAGGACTTGGCGAAGAAGTTATTGACATGTCAAGGTATTCTTCTAATTTTGGGAGTTAAATATTTAATTATGAGTCCATCATTGATCGTCTATAAGAGCTGTGGGGGATTGCACTATTACTCTACACAGATTAATATCTTTAGGAAAAATCATTCATATAAAGTTTCTACCTTTCAGAATCCCTGGATACCAATTGATTGTAATTGATTGTGCTGGATAGGGAGAGGAAAATTATGCTGCAAATGAAATAATACCAGCCGCTATCTTGCTAAACTTGGGCTAATACCTGGTTCAATAAAGAAGCAGCACATAAAGAAAACATGGAAATGCTTATGAAAGTAACATGCTGCGCACTAAACATCGAGATATGCTCAACTTGTTTTTTTGGATTAACGTTTAAACTGTTCGTGCTCTTGAATTATAAATGTTTGTAATTTCATTCCATATAAAGATATTTCTACTTACGTTTGTTATTTGTTTTAAAGTAAGCGACTAACATTTAAAAGTTGTCTATAATGTGCTGTTCACAACATTTTTATAAGATTTTTAATGGAAACACTCATGTGACCATTTGGGTGTCTACATACGCAGACCTCAGAGATACCATTTTATTCCAATAATAGTTACAATATTTATTCCTTTTAAATTTTTACGGTAACTTTAACAGTAGATATATCATTTTTGTTTCATATATATTATTTCTTCATTTGTCTTTCTAATGTAAATCTGTTTTTATGAATGTTAAGATTAAATTTTTATTCTTACGGCTATTTGCAATTGTACTTTGTTTACAATAAAATATAAAATGAAGACAATGTGTTTATTATTTGATCGAGGGAAATGCAATTTCCGACATAGCAGCCATCTTGTTAGACCAACTGTTTTGCTGAACTGACGGGTTAAGGTTCTCCCGATGGTAATGTAAGAGTGGCAGATATTTCCGCCAAAGACACAACTGAACAACGAAATGACGAATATCTTTACTCGTACGTACCTTAACAAATTGGTTTGCTGGCTGAACAAAATACGATTGTCAGAGGAGTAATTACCCGTGCACATTCAGCTGATGTTTACTAATCGTCCAATAAATGAAGTTTAGCAAACACCATTCGCTATTGGAACATATATTTTTGCTGTCGCTATGTTAACAACCGAATTTTGATGCAACAGCATAGGGTAAGTAACTTTATCAAGAAGTTTTTTCTACGTGCATTAATGGAATACATGAAACAATTAAGAATGGGCAGCTTTGGATTCGAATCCAATCGAACCCTACAGCATACCATTCACCCAACTTTGGGTGACTGACCATGAATCATCCTCAGGACAGAAATACTTATATCGTCTAGCTTTCTATTTAGTTCTGCTCATTTACGTGACACGTTTGAAGGTAAAGGAAAAGTAGACTGACGAATCAATCAACATTCCTATTAATGATTGCGGAACCGGTAATCTGTAGATCGTTAACGTTAATCCTCAGAACCGCCTCGACGCTTAATATCTTAATCGTGGGTTGGGCTTTAGCCGGAAAGATACGAGTTTGACGACACCTTCAAATGAGATTATGGCCGAGAAAGGTGCAGAAAAAGACTAAAGAAGAAAAGTGACGTCACTAAGAAATTTCATGTTAAGATCGGATAGGGAGAATGGGGCCCACGTGCGGCTGACGGAAATGTTGGGGAGGCTTACGAAAAGAAGACTGAGTTGAGGAAATTTTTCCGCTATCTTTCCATTAGGATGTACTGACCCTGTCCCTAACGGTAATAGCATAGTCTTCAACCCCAAGGTCGGTTTGATCGGTGAGGGTAGAACTCACCCAGTAGTAAACCCAAAGGCGTGTGAAAATTCAAACATTAGGATATGGCGTCCAAATCTGCCCTGTTGTTTCCCAGAAAGGTCTGGTACCAAGAAAATAGCACAGCTTGGTTTAACTTCGATCTAACTAACGATCTTTCGGCTTAAATAACAATGGGAAAAATAACTGAGAAGTCACTGTGAAGATATAATAGAAGGTACATCGGGATAGTGAAGATGGGATGAAGAGTGAAAATTATAGGATATAAAAAAGAAGACTATATGAAGAATATATTGCCCTAACACGACCCCACAGAATATATTGCCACTTTCCATCCATTTTAATATAAGTTACCAATCTCTTTTGAATTAGAGCCCATTTTTTCAGTGACTTATTCAACCTTGGATTGACTTTTGTACAAACCATATGTTTTAAAACAAGGACGCATTTTATATGTGGTACGCGTGTAGACATAATACGTCTGTGAGCCTTCTGTACTCGACTTAAGAAGCCTGTACGGGAAGTGACTACTGAAACCAGAGACTTTTAAAAATATTAAAAGTGCCAAAGACAACTAAGTGACGCTGACGAAATCGGCAGGCAACTCTTTCAGAATTCAAATCAAATGATCAACAACAATTTTACTGTAAATCATGGGCAACCTTAAAGTAGTTGAGAAAACAATAAAGAAAAAAATAGTAGGATGAACAGAAGAAAAGAATTACAGAGGAAAGCCAAGGACGACTCTGAGAATAAGGCAATATAAAGCGTCATTGCAAAGAGACGCATTAGAAAAAGGAGAAAACAAAATAGCTTTTGAAATTTTCAATAAATCAGGCCTCAGTTTGATAACGCAAAATGATTATATATTTTTTAGCCGTTTACAATTATGACTGAATGGTCACTGATAGTCACTGGCATTGTCTTCTATTTACATGAGTATAGACATCTAAGGGGCTAAATAATGGCCATTATTTGAGTGATTTTTAATCCCTTCGCTTCATACACAACAATATCAGTCATAACTTTGTGGAATGCCATCATTCTCGGAGTAAACGAACTAACTATGCAGTTTCCTCATTATTTTTTATTGAACACGACCATACTTTCGTAGCGCGGCCTTGCTACGAAACCACATAGTAAATGATGTGGCCTATTCAATTTGCGCTCCTCTTTCTTATACTCTTTATTATGCCGTTTAATATTCCTAATTGCATCTTTTCTCTTCACCATATCCTCTAAATCCCTCTCCATAGACTTATATCAATATTTTAGAAAATGCCCTTTATTTATTTTCTATTAACTACATTTCTAATGCTCATACGTTGAGTCCCCATATGTACACCTTGTACGCAAAAATTCTCTTTTTCTACTCATCATGACTCGATTTGTGAGTAGCTAACTCCCTTCCCTTTCATATGACCAGCTTCTCAAACTAACTGAAAGAACTTCTTTCTCCAGGGCATTATTTTCCTAGGAGACCCACAGTCGTTAAGCTTTCAATGAGTCCATTTGACACCGCATGACCACCGCATCGCCGCATACATGTGAGCACATTCGTGGACTCCAATATTCCTCTCTTAGGCACTGCCACAGTTCAAATTTTGTATCCAACGAGATGGACATTATTGATATGAAAATAACTAGCCCTGAGGAAGAGAATGAATTGGAGGATTATCGTATAGAAGAAGGAGAGACCTTCAAAAAATGTTGACATAATTCCAGCACGATAGGGCACAAGATAATAATCGCTTTGGTATCTGAGCTCTCTCTCCGTCGATTTATTTACCTCTATGGCGAAAATTTCACAACATCAGTTTTGGTCGATGATGTCCTTTCGACGGATCGATTTAGTATTGCAGACGTTCTGAATCCGGCGTCGATACGCTCACAAGCAGGTATAGTAGCAATAAAAACAATTTGGTGACATTCAAACGTGACCATAAATGATTGGGTGAAATGAATATAATTCCATCTGTTAAAAAAATAAATTTTCCTAGTCCCCTATGGATAAAACAGAAAATATTATGAGGCTAGAACCGCAAAGTTAAGGTAACCATTACACAAGAAATTAAACGGTTTAAAAAGCAAAACAATATAATCTGCAGGGATTTGATACTGTTCTATATTTTCAGTCATAACTATGTGGAAATTCATTTCTGAGAAAAAGGAATTACGTACTACGTATTTTTCCACCAAGATTTTCAATCTGGTACGACTAGTTTCAACGCTACGGCGTCATCTTCAGGTACAAAAATCATACATAGACAGGTATTTATGTACACTCATGTTAGGCAGTGGGGGCGGGCATCGAAGGGGGAAGGAAAGGAATGCGGGTTAAGATTGGTCGTGTTTGAAGTTAAATGGTATTCTGAACAGGATTGCAGGAAAATTTTTATAAGCTAATTACCGGAGAGTCATGAACATTTTAAGGATTTTTGGATGGATACTTCATGCACTTTTAAAATTTTTTGTTATAATATAGACATAATATTTATAATTTAAGGTTATTTGGCTGGGTTTCATTAACTGGATAATAGGAGATGCAGCTTAAATATTATGGATGCTGGTGAGATAAGGTTCTCTGGATAAAGATTTCACGATCAAGGACCAATATAGTGTTGACATGCGTTGGTAACATTACAGTTTCATAAGGAGGCCCTTGATTTTTTCTTTAAAAACAAGAATCGACAGGGAGGAAGGAAGCTACGAGACTTTTGCGAAGCTGCGATATAAATCTTGCAATTTTTCCTCTTTTTCGAAAGGAGTAAATGCACCACATGAAGATTTCCGTTCGCGAGGAGTGGGGGCGAGTATTCCAGGAGATGACGAAGGGAGGAGCTTCATCGTCCGCTCCTCCAATTACCGCTTCGGAGCGTTTGATTCGCGATGTAGATAATTGGTGGGGAGGAATTATTTTGTCATTAAATTCCCAGGTCGAAGTATAAAGACAGCAGATAATGATGGAAGAAATGTTCCTTTAATCTTGTCTAGAGTTCCACCCTGGACACACCGGCTAAGAGTCAACATGGGACCGAGAAGGAGAGGTTTCAAACGCTCCCTCCGTATTGACCTTCAATTCGTCGCATTTGCAGTCCTGTTCTGCTCGATCTTCGTCAGTTGGACGTCCGCTACAGAAGGTGAGAACGTTTAAAGATCTTCATCGTAATAATTTTTAATTAATTGTTCTGAGTTAATCTACCAATCAGAGAGATGTTCTCCATGAACGCTAAAAGTTATTGTATGTTTCTTGACCATGGTTAATGATAGAATATTGGGCTCAGTAATTATACAAAGGTACTGCATTAAATTCCAAATCAAATGGCCGGGAAAGCCCTCATGCCGCATCAAGTGCAAATTTTTGCATTTATGTAGTTGGTTGAAGAGGTCTTTACTTTGTGGAAGTCTTTCATGTTGGTAAGAATTGTAAGACTTTGTTTCCCACTTAATGGTTTATTCACACGACTAGTTGCTCTAAAACTTGATACTCAAGACTTGTAAATACTATGGTTGTAGTGAAATTAGTCCTGTGAATAAATCATCAAGTGAAAAGCAGTCTTTTAATTCTTGCCAACTTTTGTATTTATCCCACTCCATCACAATTCGTCCGCGAGGGATATGTCCGATTTTTTAATTCTTCAATATCTTTTCCAATTACTTGGCTTCGGGATTGTTTTCACAGTTTCGGATAATTCTGGATAAATTGCATAGAAAGTTCGAATCACTTGACCACTTGGTTCTAAAAAAAAAACAGTTGTCCACAGTCCGTACTTTTATTCCAGTCCAAACACTATGCCACATTTTTCCGTTTCGGGGAAGGATAATTTCTTGTTAATGTATTTCACCCGAGAAAGTGAGCGATGCCACTCTGTAGTATTATTTATGTTTTATAGGGTGCTTCGACGGCTATGGTCACTTCGCACTTCTTCTAGACCTAAAAAAATACCCATTTGGATGAACACAACACCCATGCCCTGGGCGGGACTCGAACTCGCGTCCTTTGGGCCGGCGAGCACGCTACCCACCAGGCTAACCTGGTCGGCACAAGATGCAACTCCTTAATATCGAATGAATGTTTCGAAATTTGAAGTTTCGTTGTATAATCGCACATTTTGTGTGATCATCCCTAGATGAGCGAAAGAGAAAACATTTCTTCTTCCACAACCGGAGTCACTTCATTATATTACGTGAAGGATTATATTACGTTGCTCTCATCTTACGAGTTTCAATTGCTTAGTGACTAATTACTGGATTTATTCCAACTATGACTAGGATATGCAATTAGTTATCGGGTCGGAGGTATTTTAGGGAGTAGAGGAAAAGTGGGATAAACAGAGGGAATACTCAAGACCCTTTGTGAATTTACATGTCCTGTCCACAGATGAACGTTCTAAATTTTGTGTTGAAAAAAAATCATCATCTGAGAAAAGACGGATGTTGTGAATATCGTTAGAATGGACATCAACGAGTCCACCTTATGAACATGGTCCACACAGAGCCCACGCAATATTCTAATATATATAATAAGTGTAATTTCACTTTACACGTATTTCCCAATTGAGAATAGGACTGTCATTTAAAGCAGGCAGTCGCCACCAGGTTCTGAATCAGCGTTGTAGTCGTAGAAAGGCAGCTATGCCATAAAACGCCTAACCTATCTTCACACATCTGATTTGGAGAAGTTGACATCCACGGTTATTATTATTCGCTGTAGCGATGCTTATCCAGAATCTGCCCACATGAATTCGAGACTTCGCTCCTTAAAGGCGAGCTCGGTATTACCCCGCATAGAACTTCAACTTGACCTCTCTCTAGTGCACGCATTTTGGGTCCCCAAGAGAGAGAAAAAAATGAGTGAAAAAGAAGCCCTTTCCTAAGATTGTCAGTCTCTGAAGCGGGAAATCACAGGATAGAGACATCACAGATTGATAGATTCACTTCATCTCGGGCCGAGATGGAGACTTGCCTGAGCCTCCTCTTCCATCCAATGGATGAACTAAAAGTAGATGGCTTATCTTAGCTCAGGGAAAGATGATGGAATGCAGAGATTGTTAAGAAGTAGTGTTTATAATGTTGCAAACAACAAATCTCCGAATGATCAATATAAAAAAACAATTTCCGGAGAGATAGCTCACTGAGATTTCGAAACGCATGGCATATTCCCTCGCGCGTATCTTCTGAGTTCCTTTCGTTCACTCTCCTCTTGTATCTCGAAAGATAATTCTTATGGCTGGCTGGACTAAAAGATCCTTCATTTCATTTCGTCTCTCGCCGCATTTTGGTCAAGCGGACGGCCTCGTCGCAGTGAGGAAGTTATCTCCCGGGTATTTCATCAAATACTAGAAATTCGTTATTGGGCAACCAAGCGTCAACCAAAATGCTGCTACTACTGCTGATTAGGTGTTCGCATGACGGCGACCATCAAATACCCCAACGACGACGATTTGTTCCCGTGAGCATACGAAGCGACGCGATCGAAATGGACCGATGAGATCGTTCCACCCTCGAAATCACCCTCGACTTTTTCTATGAAGTTTCAAGCCCGGTATACAACGCAATGCATTGCGCGGAATTGTAAAATTTATTTAATTGGTAAACGGGTTTAAGTTACAATTGAAACTTACTAGTTACAGTTGCAAGTTGCTATTGAAACTTCGTCTTGAAATTCACTCATTTTTCTGGCTTTTAACGAAAAATATCCTTGACTTCAATGGACTGATCTGCGACTCCACACAGGACAAAAGGTGCCTGCTGAGTTAAATCAGGTTTTAAGATTAATCGAAAGAATATCTGTATTCGTAGGATGAAGAACGTGCCTCTATTCATGGAATTTCTTTTGATTTTTTAATAAAATATAATAATAATGCCCTCATCTACTAAGTATTTTAATGAAAAAACATCAAATGATACTTTGGATACGCCATCCGTACGTGCAGTAATGATTAAATTGGTTCCAGGTGTTAAAATGTGAAGGACCTCCAGTGATGAGAATGGAAGTGTAAAATCCTTTCTTCTGTGGATTCCTTCCCCGAATGGAGCGTTATTTTAGTTATCACTGTCATAAAATTGAGATAGTAACCAAAGACTCCAAAACAAAATGACAATAAAGCAGAAAAAATGCGTTGAGAAACGTACGATACTCTAGTGAATTTAAAACTCAAAGGGGAACAAAATATTCATTAAATAAAGATTCTACTTCGAACAGAATTAAAGTTGACCCTCAAAAATTCACGGAATTCAGGGTAATATCAAGATTTTTCATTATTCTCAGGGTTCATTTAAAGGGTAGTTCATAAAAGATTTGATTTTAATCAAAGCGTTCCTCGGTAGATGTGATTTGAGATCTGATCTACTCGGGACATTACTATCCTGACAGACCTAATTTGGAGCACGCCAAAGGTGGGTTAACTGATTCAGTCAAGAGGCTATATTCTTTGTGCTGTACATAGAATACATCTTCTTGGGTTCTATGATTCATGAAATTGAGAAGGTTCGTCGAAGAATGGCTAGGTCCGTAAAAACTTGCTAAAATAACACAACGAAGGTTACGGCGATGCTTTCAGAACTCGGTTGGGAATCGTTCGGCTGAAGAAGACTTAACGCCAAATTATATTTATTGAAAACTTAGTACTTCCATATTCGATAATGAAGTTAGGTCAAGCATTTGCAACCCAACCTATATAAGGCGGGATAACCACATTTATAATGCACGATGGATAGACATCCAAATGTAACAGACATAGGGATTCTTTCTTAGCGCGGACAATATGTGGAAATAACTGCTCGAAAATAAAAGATACCATTACTAAACCTAAGCGTCTTTAAGAGGATTATCCTACATAACTTGGTGTCCTCACCCCTTCTCATACACCGTTAGATGGATTGTACGCTATATATGTGGGTGTAACATGAGGAAGGCTTAGACGGTAGTTCCGTATTGTCCAAAACTAAAACTGCCACCCTAGAACCTGCAGACAAGGGCTGGGAATCCTTGGAAGCACGTTTTAATGCCGAATATAAATCACCCAAATCACTAAATGCGTGTAGATTCAAATACACAAATCAATCCATCAATAGTAGACAGTATTAAAGTTCAATATCTCCGCCCATCGACGAAATGTCCTGAAAGCTGCCGCAAGGGCATATGGCAGGGGTTGAGTGCACAACACACATGAATAATTATTAGGACTAAACCAACACCTTTCGAGCAAAATATTAAATAATTAGTTAATGCAGGATCAATTTTTAAATTTATCAGAAGGTATAACAGGCGGGTAGGATACTACGAATTACGTAGCATATCCTCCTAATAACACTCCTCATGTTCTCTAATCGAAAGAGGAAAAAATGACATTTTAAAACTATCCGCTCCACAGTCTATTTCTCCGATTTTACGTCTGTGATCTCATCTACCGTATTTAGACAGGACTTGTAATATGCCTTTAACCTCTTCGCTGAAGTGATTTTCTTCAAATTTCCTCGTTCCTAGGTAAGGCAACCTACGATCAACGAGTGGCTTTCAACATAATTCCTCCGATAGCATCGTTAAACTGCTACGTTGACCATAACTTACTTCCACAAATCTGCCTGTGCTGCACTCGAACTAATTCCAAAACTAATCCTACCTCATGAGGGTCCCGTACGCTCGCACAATACTCGGTGTGTATCCTGTCGAGCGTGAAATTACAGTGCTCACAATTACAACTAATTACAGTACCTTATCAATACTTTTCCCAGGTATACTTCTTATGAGTTCTAACCACTTATTTGCCATCCTGTAAATGTCTCGCATGTCCTTACCCCACGACAAGTCTGTTATTATATCGTATGTACACGAAGAGTCTCTAATTTATATCTACAGAAAAAATTCACAGGTGACACATGTCCACGGGTTTTTTTCTTCAGTCAATTTTCCAAGAAGGTAAACATTTAAATATCGGGTCCAATATCCAACATCCAGTAGATTTAAATATCTCATCCAGTAAAAATCTAAAAGTCTCTTTTCATTTCCACAACTGCTGAACTATTTTTCTGATAGCTTTCTCAATGGAGCTGGATGTTTTAATACGCTACCGTAAACGTTTTCCACGAAAAGCACATTACAAAAAACGCAACAAATTGTAATACCATTTTTAACCGTCTTCCGCCCTGGAATAATTTTGTTGCCTCTAGAAAGATCATTTGTATATTCTTATTATACAATCCAAGAAAAATATACGTCCTCAATTTGTCGATTATGTTTATTTTTGTCGATTTCTGGATGCTACTACCAAGAAGTAAGCGTGAGGGATGGAGATCCGTCATTACGCCACGACACAGATAATGAACACGGCCACGTGCGCAGAATGAACCCACACCCGGGACGGCCGACAATCGCGACGGGACAATGAAAGAACACGACACCACCACAATCACCGAGGGGAGGGAGGAAGATGACCTAGTTCACCCTAACAGTGAGTCTGCCGAGTTCCAGGACTAGTGCTGACAAAAAAAAGACTGCTATTGCACGCGAAGGAAATGACACTCGGCGCTTATCCTTCCGGCCACACATTCCTCCCGGCCGTACTCATCCATTCTATGGACGGTTTCTCTTTTGGACTCCACAAAAAAATTCAAAAAGAAGACAAAGGTGTTTGTAGCCTGCCTCGTAGTCACGTAGTTAATCGGAAAACCCGGTTTCCTAAACTGAATAGAATAATAACACAAACGAATAAAGTTTTTTAAAATAATTGAAATTTCACGGACATGATGAAAAAATATTGAAAAGAAAAATTAGCACTTTTCCAAAAAATATATATATTTATTCCCCCCACCCCTTACCCCCTTGATTCATTGTATATACTTTGCTTGAAAACACAATTTTTTTCATGTACCTGAAGGTGGCTCAGTAAGGCGAAACGCGTCGTGCTTAAATATATATATATTTTTTTTGTGGAAAGGTGCTACTTTTTTCTTTTCAATATGTGTTCCTTCCACCACATAAAGCCTGAATTAGTCATTCTTATGATAAAAACAGTATGACTCTTATTGTGTCAGAATTTCTATTCATTTGAGAATTTCGTATCGTTATCACACACACACACACACCGCCAAACTGACGCTATCCTCCGCGACTCTTTAAAAAAAAAAAATGGCAATTTTTCCATTCACACTGTGAAAACATTCCTCGAAATGACTTTTTTTTTTATTTCCCCTACAAGAAAGAAACGAAGAACTGAGTTGGCGTAACCTGAATGAAAATCGGTTCATTTGTTTTTTTAGAGACATAAACTCCGGAGTCTGCGTATTTTGGCGGGGATGGTAGAAAAAGAATTCCGAAAATATTGGGCAATATGGGGGAGGGGGGGGGGGTTCCAAGAGTGTGGAGGGTTGGGAGACACCTTATCACAAATGAGTCCCCATTGACCACCTACCGGGGAGAAGGGGGGAAGAGGGGAGAGGGGGTTGTGCCTTTGCAACATGAACGCATATCTCAAACGCCTTTAACTTCTCCGGGATACATTCTCAGCTAAATAGCAGAAGAATTC
>WURS02007386.1:0-12521 GCA_011762765.2 Rhinocypha anisoptera | reverse complement strand
GGTTGATGGTTGTGTGTGTGTGTGCATGGGGTCATTCGCTATCTCATTCCTTCCCCGTAGTAGTGAGTACGCTGAATGCGCGGTGCAGTGAACCTCGTCCGTCCGCTCTTTCCTCCTCCTCCTCTCCCCTTTCACTCGGTCCTTTTCTTCGCTTCGGCCGTATCGACACGTTCGCTTCCTCGGGGCGGCGACGTTGCATTTCGCTCTCCCGCTCGATGGTCTTTGTGAATGGCAGACTTGTTTTCCAAGCACTTTCCATGAGTAATCAGACAACGCTGTCGTCGTCCCAAGGCGCGGTCATTTAGGGCAATGGAAACGGTTGTGGTGGGAAGCAACGGAGGATATCATTATTTATTTTGTTGCTTTAATAATGAGCACAGATAATGAGGTATATTTGAAATAGTTTGAGGATTGATTATATATATATATATCTTTTATTTATTTTTGACCACAAAAGTTACTGTATAGAGTCATATATTATTGAGAGAATTGGTCTAAAGTACTCCACGCCCACAATTTGTAAAATGCCAAATTTCCGATTTATTTATAAACCTTCTGTCAGGGCTGTATGACCAACACAAAACCACCAAAAAATTTATTGGTTTCATGTTGGTCACACAGCCCTGATGAAAATTTAAAAAAATTATCAAAACGTTATCTTTTTACAAACAGTGGTAGTGGAGTACTCTAGTAGTAGCATTTTCTTTTACAGGTTGCGTCGATGGCTATGGTCTTTTTGGACCTCTCAATTCGAAGATAAAACCTTTTTGGAGTACTCAACAACATGCTCTCGGCGGGACTCAAACCCGCGACCTTTGGGCTAGCCGGCGAGCGCGCTGCCCACCCAGGCTAACCCGGTCGGCTTGAGTGCTCTAGACCAATTTGTTCTATATTATATGACTCTATATATAGTTCAGGAAAAGTCAGAGGAGCAGGAAAGGCAAACACTTACACACATATGAGAGTTTATGGGCTCGTCAAAAATTTTAGTGCGTCAGTGGCGAAGGAAGAATTTTCATTTTATTATGAGCCAGAGTTTTTAATGGAAACGAAGATGAGGACGGGCAATGGCGAATTTTGCGGTTTTTATTTTTTTTACCGAATTGGGTCTTCCCAAGCATCCTGTATGTGTGCGTGTGTGTGTTTGTCTGTGTCTAAAAAAGTGACGGAATTTTTCTCCTGCCAAGGGAGCTGCTTCACTTCTGAGGTTAGGAGGGACCATTACTCCTTGAAATCCGGTTTCCGCTCGCCCTTTGGATTTTCATGGGGCGGCATATTTCGGAAAATGGATGGTAAATGGTGAATCGCATATTAGATGGTTCATTACTGCCTGACGGTCATTAATCGATTGAGAAGTTCACTTTTTATGGAAGTGATAAAGTACGGATTCGCATCCCGAGCTCATTTATCAGCAGCCCACGTTTCACTGCTACGTTTATTCTGTTCCTAGAGAAAAAAAACCTATCCTTCGTGTCACTTTTAACGCAATGGAAGAAAAAACGTTCCATAGTTTCATTGACTACCTTCCTATCCGCATTCTTTGAACTTAAAAGAAATATAAATTAGAATGATTCCCACACAAATACCAGCACCCATTGAATGCAATGAATGACAACAGTTTTCCGAACACAATTAACCCAGAGTCTTTTGTTATTAAAGCTACCTTTGTCTCCTAGTGTTACAGTTTGGAGATTACCTGGAAATACTGCAAAGACTATGGTAAACCTATCAATCAATGGAACTTAAATTAAATAAGGGGTTATATTAGTGGAAAACAAAAGAATAACATGTTATTTAGAAAATTAAACTTAATCAAGCTTGTGAAATTTCCAGAATAAAGAGGGCTTTAATGAAGACAGCGGGTACTAATTCTCTTTTGATAACATCCTGATGCTAATATATCCCTGGAAACTTCTTTCATGTCAGCGATTAACCAACAACCAACTAATCTTTGTAGCGAACGGTAATGACGAGGACGCGTTTCTGAATGTTTTACAGTAGGTGACAACCTGTAACAGCGGAAGGACGCTTATATACTCGGCTGTTGGATGATCGAATAATTCCAAAGTTTACCTGTTACAGCATATTGAGGTGGGACACGCTGTAATATATACATACGTATATGGATTTGTGAAGAGTTGCTCAAAGTCTCATATTCCTAGTATATCAGTAATGGAACTTCAAATATATTTTTTTAAATGAAAAGGACAATTTATTCGTTGGAATATAAGATGTTTTGGGACACAGGGCACACTCTTTCTTTTCAAAATACCATTATCAGTGACACACTTAATAAGTGAGGTATAATTGGGAATCTAAAGGATTTTATTGATGGAGGATTGAAAGGAATGAATAAGGGTAAGTTTTAAAGTCCAGAGGAAAGTTTGGGATAAAAGGATAGCGTGTACTAGAGACCCTTGGACCACAGAGAAATGCGTATGTATTTCCATAAAAAGAATGAAAACAAATAAATGCAGTAAACGGTGTACAGAGTTATTAAGCCATGAAGAATATTATTAAACATGTAATCCAACTGAATCTATTACAGATAATAACAATACCATAGCCGCATCCTACTTACGTATTAAATAAATCCGATTACGAAGAATCACTAAAATTAATTTACAGAGACCATGTGTCGGATTAATGAATGTGGGAGAAAGACTCATAGGAAAATATCAGTGGTGATATAGAATGTTTTTCAGAAGAAAATTTTAAAATGTAATATACTTGCGCAAATTAATCCCGAAAGTCGAGATGCTTGTAGATGGTATAAGACGCTCTACATTGTTGTGAGAATTTCATTCGCTAAATGATAAGGTAACGTTCGAAAAATTGTCATTGTAATAAATTTGTCAATGGTAATTGGAGGAAGTCCCTGAAGATCAAATAAGCAGCTGATAAACGGAAACAATTTGTAAAGGGAACTAGATCGTTTAACTTTTCAAATCTCAGTGCTTCCTAAAATGACTGTACTTTATTTTTAATTAAGGCAGTTTTTAGCTATTTATTAATACCGCAATCATTGAAGAAATCGTAATACGGTTCTAAATACGCTCGATGTAAAAATGTGATCATTTCCTACTTGAATGGAAAATGGAAGAAATGTATCGTGAGAATGGTGCATAATAAAAAGTATGTTACATCTTGTTTATTATAAATTATTAAGGTATCGAAAAAAGATTTGCGATAGCATGCGATTTGCAGAGAAGAAACGATTATATAATGAGACAAGATGCCATGCGAAAAATTATAACAAAGAAAAACGAATGGACAGACCACCAAGTAAATTATAGTAATTCAGACGGCCGAAATGCTTTGCTACAAACAGGCATAAAAGCGCTACTTTTTTTTTAGGTGTGGTGTAACAATCAACATAATCATCCCTTGTAATAAGGAATATTACATTGCGACTAGCCTCATGATTTCAGCTAGATTTAATCCTTAAGAGTAAATGAAACTTCTTTCTTCTGCAATATGATGGTGAATTACGATATGTAACGTATCAAGGCTTAGATCATGGTAGAGAAAGGTCTAGAAAAAAACTGCAATTCCACGTAAAAAATATTATTTCAACACAATAAGATTCGGGTGAGTGCAGTATTATTGCAGTTTACTGCGGTATTGTAGTGTTTCCTTCTACACCTTTCATGATGAATCAATTCCGCCTAGCCAAGCTTGAAACGATTTTCTCTATTGTGGCAAAGGTTTAGATCACGGAATAAGATCAATAAATAAGGCTTTTGAAGTACTAACTACCGCTAAAGAAATCTTACAAATTGTGGAGATGGAAGGTGAACTCTGAAAATTAAAAGCACTTAAGCACTTGAGAGAATTCCCATTCGAAATACTCAGAAATCGATTATTTTAATACGATTTGCAATTATTTTGAATCGATTATTGTAATCTGATTCTGATACATTTCGTTTCCTTTCCGATTCGATTCAGTTCCGATTCGATTACGATTCTGATTTAGTTACGATTTCGATTCGGTTACGATTCCGATTCAGTTACGATTGCGAATCAGTTACGATTGCGAATCAGTTACGATTTAGATTCAGTTACGATTACGATATAATTTCGATTTCGATTCGCTTACGATTCCCATTCGAATCGATTTAGGGGATCCGATTTTTCGAAAGAATCGATTCACACAATATGACACGAGTCGAGTTGGTAGAATCGATTCATTCCTTGAAATCGCCCATCTCTACCGAGCGCTGGTTAAAGGCGCAAAGAAAAACTCGTGCCTATCACAAGAAAAGAAATAATGGCTGGGAGAAATGCGGAAGGCGAAAACGGATGCCACTGCTTTCAATGGCAATATTCGATTCAGAATAAAACATGTGAGAAATTAAGGATTCGTGAGCTGACGAGGGGAAGGGGGGGTAGGTGGAAATACCGGGAGGGCGATTGATGGATGACAGTGATAACCAGCCGCTTGATTCGTTGATGACCGGATTTCCCCAGTCGTAAAATTCATGAGAGTTGCATTCAAAAGACAATCGGTGGTAATGCGCGCATGCCCGTTTCTTCTTGCAATTAATTTCGCAGTCGGATCCCGAAACATTCATCCGAGTCGGCCGCCGGCGGGATCGGACGGCCCTCCCTCCCTCCCGTGCCTTCCTTCCGGTGGTTTCAGATGTTTTCCCTTTTCGACGGCAGCTCCGCTCCCTCTCATTTCCTTTTCGGCCTTCCCCGTCCGTTTTCCATAACTGAACCATTCATTCGCACCCCCTCCATCATTTCCTTAAGCTTCTCCTCTACTTCTGCGTCTATGTCTACTGTAACTCCTGTCCTATTGCTGGACTATTGTTGTGATGTTTTGTACCGGCCATTTGTTTCATTGTTGTCGATGTGGAGTATAATGTTGGATGGTTGATTGTTGGAAATTCTTTGTTTGGTGTTTGTGTGATGGGAAAAGCGGAGGGATTGTTGTCTATTAATAGCGGGGATTGTTGAGTTCGAAGTGGAGGGTTTGTAAAAGTGAGAAACGAGAGAATAAAGACGTAAATTTGGAAGTGTGCGGCGCGGTTTTTTTGTTTTATGCCCGAGGATGGGAATGGTACAAATAATACTGTCGTTACACTACGTATTACTCTTCAAGCCGCCAATGAGGGCCCTTGCGGAGGCTTGCAGAGTAATTAATACGTAGATGTCATTAATCCGTCCTACAACCTATCTCCCTGATTTAATTTGCGTGACCTGATCTGCCGTAATATTACCGGTTTTTTAGTATAGTCTATCTTTTTTGGTTTTTAGTATAATCATCTAATATTTTCATTGAAGTAACCTTCGTCAAATAAACGCAATTAATTTTATCCCATTATTTTGGCGTACGATCGACGAGTGGCTCCCAACCTAGAATCTCTTATAATATCGTTATATGTATTACTACGTCGACCATAACGACTTTTCACGAATCTACCTGCTTTACGTTTCGCTCTCGAGATATTTCTTTCCCCAACCTCTGTTCCGTAGCAACCTTCCGTAGTATTTCAATCATTCCGCGTCCTCTTTCTCCAACTTCCTCCCTCCCATTCTCTCCACTGCCCTCCATTCTCTCTCTCTCTCTCTTTAAAACCTTCTCTTTCCCTTTTTCGTACGTTATCCCCCCAATGCGCCTTAACTAACTTTTTCTTCGCGTGCCCACATGAATCCCTTCTTATACTTGAGATTGGAAAAGAAAAATCTACGATTAAAAAGTCATTTAACCGATAAATTTACAAAGAATTAACTCTCCCAAATTATCTCATGATTTAAAAGTTACATCACAAACAAGGATTCATGTTTCGAACGACAGAAGGTACATAAATTCAGTTCCATGTTAATGTGCTGAAAATGTTGATGTTTATCTTATTTATTTTTTTCCACTTAGGTCGAAAAAAGAAGTGCATCAGTTTCCAAACTATGCTCCATTTTGTTAAATTGGGCCCATAAATAACGGGAAATAAATGCACAGACAACAGAATCCTTAATGGTAAACTAGATCTTCGGTGTCAAAGGATGTCGTATGTTTTACCCTTACCTTCCTTTGTGTTTTCTTCCAGTTTATTCTTATTGAGGCTAAATTCTATATTCAAACTTGCGTATGTATCTGTTAGTCAATGATTCAGCAGTAATTACCACATATAGGTGAAATTATATTGGTTATATATATATATATATTACCATATAAGTTTAAGTGTACATTTATTTATGTACACCGCATTCATTTATTTTTTATTTATGTATTTATGCGTTTATATATCCACATGTATATTGATTACTTTATTCGATGGTTGAAGGCTAAATCATGCGGAAATTGGTAACGTTGAATTGCTGTGCACTATAAACTTATGTACCGATGACTTTATCGTAATGAATATCGGGGTGTTTTTCATTGTGTTCAGTAATTAATTTTTATTGTTCATTGTCGTGATTTTCATTGTATAATATTTTTGTTTAATGTGATTCTAAATGTTTATCTTTAATATTGAAACCATTTACTATATTAAACATATATTTAACATATTTACCAGTAGTTTAAGAACATCTAAAAGTTGCATGGAAATGGAGGGAAGATTAGATTATAAATTCTTACTTTCTCTCCGAAGAAAACCTCGATATCTATCTCTGCTAGGCATTACTCTCAACAAATACCACCTTCCTCTCTCTCTCTCTCTCTTCCCTTCCCTTCCGCGTATACGCCCTCTCGTCGGCATCAGTGTACGAGAAAGCTTCCCTAGCACATGAGGACGAGCATTCCGAGTTGATTTCCCCCAGGATTTTCACGGATTGCCCCCTAGGGATATATGTACACCGTGCGGTAAATCCCTGGCTAAAGTATCTACCATTAAGAAATGTACGGATGGATATCGGGTGAGAGAAAAGTTGAACATTTGCCTGAGCAAGTCGTAAAATTTGTAGCAAATCTATTCATTAACCCATCTATATTGCGACAAATATTTGGCAAGACGATTTTTCGCGAGGGTCGGAATACGAAAGCCGAGATAATTTTTCATTTCTGAATGCTAATAATAATAATAATCTTTTTTTATGAAAAAACCAATTCAATGCAAAAATGCATAATACACAATGAGACATCAACATTACGCTTACAATTTAATAATTAATACTCTATTTCACAATAAAAAAGATACAATTTTTACCTGGATAATATCCATTCCCTTAATTTCATTTTAAATCTTTCAATCTTTTTCCAATATTTTATTTCCAGATGAAATCTGTTATAAATAGCCAAGCCCTCGTAGAAAAGAGAGGCCTGACAAGAAGTTTTCTTCCTCTTAGGGAGATGAAAATAATCCCTTATTCTTTTTTTATAATTATGGACTGCATTATTTTTTAGGAGTGTGTCCTCAAAATACTTAGGCATTAGCCAAATGAATTTTTTTTATAAAAATAAAAGCATTGTAGTCTAAACATTGGTTTACATTCATCCACATCAACGTTTTTAACATAACTTTCGTATTGCTACATCTATCGCATTTCAAAATTAGTCTCATTCCTCTATTTTGAAGAACTTGAAGCCTCTTTCGGTCAGTCATTATTGGCTAGAAACATAACTGTTGCACAATAATTAAGGTGCGGTATTATAGTACAGTTGTAGATAAGTTGGTTGTCTCACATGTTAAAAATTTGTTAATTCTAGACATAAAACCCAATTTCTTAGCAATTTTTTTTACAGGTATGGAACTGAAGAAATCCGTACCATCATAAGACGAGGCATTATATGAGGCGCACAAGTTTCTATGATCGCAGCACTTTGATACACAATGATTAAATTATTAATAATCATCAATAACGTTATTTCCACAAATACATTGATTATTGCTAGTGTTGATACAGGCAATCAATTCTGCGATATTTAGATAAAAGCACTCCGTATTTTAAACGTTACCGTTCTTTGAGGTGTTGAATCTAGCCTTCTCTATGAATCTATCTGTAAGTAGTCTGTGTATCCAATAGTTTTGAAACACTGTACGGGTGTATTAAAACATTTCACCGTTCATCCAGTCAATTGATTGGTGGTTTGAATATTATTTTTTCGGTATTTGTGATATACTTTTTAAAAATCTTAATCAATTCTAATTAATTACATTGTAACAATAACCAGTTGGTTATCTAAATAATTTAGTTTTTATAAGTTTGCAAGAGTTTACGTATTCGCCGAATCTCAATGCGTGATTGCCTTCCAGAAAAAAGCTGGATGATCTTTTAGAGATGGATATTAAATTTACAAAGTACATTCATTTTTATGGGTGAATTCTATCTATCGAATGAGAAACTCGTAACTTAACATGTGATATTAGTTAAGGCGACTGCTTTGCTAGTGGCGTTTATGGATACCAGGCCTAGATATATGTACATGATTAGTTAATGCCGGAACAATTGTATACCTTCTATCCCTCAGTAAATTCGTCGGCTTCATCCAGGAATAAGCTTCGTGTATATTTTATGTCAAGGATACATTAATGTCGTCGATGTTGGATGCGCATTTGAGTCGACGCTGCCACGCTTGGGGAAGGTGAGTAGCCCAATTATGGAGTCGACGAACAAAAGATCGGAGGGAAAGAGTTAAAAGAGGCTGGAAGCCAAGCCTAAGGCTGTTTGGGTAGGTGGTGGGTTAACAGCGATGTTGAGAGATGTAGATTGCGCGATTCGCGTTTCCTTCAACGTGATACTCCAATGGAAACCAAGGAGAACAAGCGGCTTATTTTCAAACGTGAAAGGAAACACTCCATAGAGGGCATGCCCAAAGGAAGTGCTCATGATTGATAATCAGTGTACATCTAAGCAGCATGTACATCTAAGGGTGTACATCTAACAAAGCGAGCCGCCTAGACGAAGTTTTGTGTATAATGTATAAAGCTCGGATTTCCATTATCTTAATTCAGGGAATTCTGGAGTGATACATCACTTCTCCGTTGTAGGCAAACTGCGAAAACAAACGAGAAATGAAAACCGTCAGTGAGAAGGAATGCACGGGGCCTTTACTGATCGACGATATTTTGGCGTAATACCTGATAAGTTTAATGGCTGTTTATAATTAAATGAAGTGTAGGGAATTCAGAAGAATTAACTTTGCTATTTTCACGTAAAGATTTATTTGGTCCGACCATGGTTTTGTTACATAGTTACATTATCAAAGTTACTATGTTATCAATGTTACTATGTTGCATAGTAATATTATAAATTTCATTATGTAACGAAACCATTGCGTACCAAATAAATCTTTACGTGGAAATAGCAAAGTTAATTCTTCTTAATTCCCTACGATGAACGACTTCCACAAAGTTACAACTGTATCCTGAATGAAGCGTCCTTGATTGATAGGATCCCGGTTACAAAATTTTTCCGTTTTTCGAGAATTTTTGGGAAAGATTGAATTGCTGTTTCCTAGTACATCTAAAATGTATTTAATGAGGATACATGCGACCCCATCAAAATGATACAGAGAAAAATATGCTTTCAATCGCGTTCGTAGTCTTGCTTGTTAAAAGTTGCCGCTAAACTAAATGCAATTGCAAATTGAATGAATCAATGGTCATAGTAAAAAACGTTCATTTCCTTATTTTGTAGTATTAACCCAAAGTAATAAAGAGACCCTTTCACATTTCATAGAATGACCTGCGTTTATTAGTTTGGTTTCCTGCCTTCGTTCTTTCATTAGCGTTTGTCCTTCCACTTTTGCTGAGAAGAATTGGGTAGCATAAATATTTACTTTGCCTGAATATCTCGTACCGATGGTGCAAAATGACCTCAGTCGTCGACTCACCCAATGAGCCCAACTAACTAACTAACTAATCTCCTACTGAAAAAAGTGTTCATTTGAAGTACTCAATGATCAAAAATGGACTGGTTACTTCGGTTACATTCATTCAAACACTTTGATTTCCACTGAAAATATTTATTCACAACTAGTTTCACTACCGTCGAAGCTGTAAATTAATTATATAAATGTCAATTTAAATTAAGAAAATAAATAACAGTTGTAACAGAAATAACAAAGCAGTTGAAATGGAGTTGTTGATAAATAACATAAATAGAGCAAAAATGAGAAAGGAAAGGACTAAAGAGAGGATTTATCACTTGTGAAAATTTAATTCTCTTTATACTAAAATATGTTACTGAATTTAGTTATTCGTTCGAAAACTCAATGGCCACTAACTACGTAGCATTATCAAGTGTTTAGATTGAAATAATGCTACGGAGTTAGTAGCGAAACTAGTCGTGAATAAATATTTTCGGTGGAAAACAAAGTGTTTTAATTATTGTGACTTGTTAGACTTCCACAAAGCGAACTTATCTTCTATCGGTTGCTTCGGTTTCGTCAAAGTCACCCATATTTGTACGACACCTGAAGCAATAACCTTGAATCCCTTACCTTCAGTTAGGAGTCGAAGGAATTGAATGGTGTGAACCAAGGTTCGCGAACAGAGGGCATTTAGGCCGTTTCCAAGAACCTGAGCACTCAGTGGGATGGGTTGAGGGAATCTCTGCCGAGCGACCTGCCGAGGTCACTTGTGTTTAATGAATCATCACCCCCGTTAAGCCGTCTCTCGTTCAGCCAATAACGGCTGCCTCTGGACCTCCTCCCTCCGTCTTGAGCGTTCCCTTTCGCCATTCACACCACAGTCTGCGCTGATCTGCGAGCCATTTTCCCTTCCTCCCACGTCCCCCTCCTCCTACTCCTCTGCTACCCATTCAGGGCATCCTCTGCCCCTCCCCATATAGCTGCTGCTGCTTACATGGAGATTTCCATTAAGACTAAATTCTGGATTTCATTATCCTCTCTCCAGCGTCGAGGTCAACCCCTCCACCCTATCCGCACTTCTTCGTTTACCTCCCTCCCCTACCTTCTCCGCCCACTCCCCATCAAACAACCTACTTGCTTCCATCCACAGGGGATAGCGCTTCTTATCTCTCATGGGAGGCATGGGGGTGGGAAGGCCAACAGCCGACATGGGCGGGAATTTATTTTTATCTCGCCTCCTTAACTGAGGAACTCCTGTACTATATCCCGGATCGTGAATATATCACTCTCCGGCCGAGATGCGATCGAGATTCTGGATTTTACCGCGTGAAGCGAACCCGTGAATTAGTTTTCAATCTCAAGGTAACGTTTTTTACTCTCTTTATGCATTGCCAATTTCAAGTTTCCATTTTTCAGCACTTTGTGCTTTCGTGACTATCTGTCCGCGCTTTGTACATTTATGTCCACAACCTTAACAAGTTTATCTTTTAACACTGTTGACCCCTTAGAGTTGAGACGAAAACTTAGATCTACACGGATCTGGTGTCTAAAGGACTTGAAAAATTAACCCTGAACCAATCTATCATGATGAGCACTCTTTTTATTAACTGATTTTAAAGTTGTGAGCTAACATTATTCTTTTCTCCGAAGTTATGGAATTATCTTTGGTACTCTTGACTTGTGGCTCACTATGAAAAATTGATACATGACAGATGCGACTACTCTGATCGTAATCTTTATTCTTGTGTAAATTTCACGCATGAAAAATGTGATTAATTGAAATGAATTGATGCGAAAAAACACGATGAATTGAAAAATCACGTGGTGGCTTTTTCAGTACTGATCGAGTTTTATTTTACATGAATATTGATCACTCTTCAGCCTTTTTGATGAATAGTTTTCCTTAGTTTCTAGAAAGTGCTAACATTTAATACGTAAAAATCAGATGAATATTAAAAATTAATCAAGCTTCTAGCTATTGAGAAACAGAAGTTCCCCTCAAGGATTTAGTTCAACTATGAATGATTTATCTTACTTGGCTATTCAAAGAAGTAAGAGTTTTCAGTCTTCGATATCTAAGTTCTCTTCTTTACAAACGCTTTCTAAAAGAAACTAATTTTTTAATTTTTTTAATTGCAGAATAAGGATAACTTGGTAATACATTCCAACTTTTAAATCCATGTAAATGTCGATTTGCTAAAAATTCTTTATTGAACACTGAAAAAATGCCATGCCTGTGTGCGCATGGCCAGATGTGTGTTCGAATAGTTTTTTTTCCCTAAAAATATAAAAGGAAATTAAAAGTAAAAAAGAGAAGCAGATACTATGAAACTGCCGTAAAAAGCCTTAATTAATAAATTGGGAAAACCTTCAACAAGAGCATATTTAGAATGAATTGGTGCGGAAAAGGTAGATTTTTTTAAGAAGAAACACGAAAAAATCTTTTGATCCTACTCCGAATGTGACTACGAAAACAATAATTGGATAATTATTGATACCTGATTGTTACGCTATTTCGCTACGATGGAATAGCCCTAAAGTTCTGGTTCTGTCTGATCATGCGTCGTCGCTCGACACTTAAATAACTCTCCTTGATAGGAATAATTCTTGTGACCCGTCTGATGAAGGGTAATTTACCGGATAAGGTAGATTTTTGATAAGTCTGAGCTTAGGTTGGCATAACGTCTCTCTTCAAATCTGCGTACTTCCTACCCCCTATCATTCTGTCCAATATCCCTATTCTCTCTTCCTACCCCTACCCCGC
>WURS02007366.1:0-12522 GCA_011762765.2 Rhinocypha anisoptera | reverse complement strand
CGCCGGCTAACCCAAAGGTCGCGGGTTCGAATCCCGCCCAGGGCATGGATGTTGTGTTTGTCCAGATGGGTTTTTCTCTGTATTGAAGAGGTGCGAAATGACCATAGCCGTCGAAGCACCCCCTATAAACAAAAATACTACTACTACGAAGAGAGACACATGAAACTTTTTGTGCCAATTCCCTCTGAGGAAAGAGTGAAGGAACTGAGGGGAAGTGAAGATATATGGGCTTCTATTCTACAGCTTTACAACCCATCAGACTATTAATGATAGCCATCTCCGAAATGCAACACACTAGAAACGTACCAATAGCCATTATGTATTGTGTAATCTGTGCGCGTCTGATCTGAGTAATCAAGATGCTTGATGCTTTCCGGTGCTTAGGTAAAGAGCAAAATTGTTTCCTTGTCGCATCCAACTACTCTTTTAGTACAGGAAGACTGCGTAATTCCAAGACCTGGGTTGTCTTTTCGGGTTTCTCAAGTTTTTACCCTGTGCCCACCTTGATAATCAAATAATCGCTGGCTTTTTCTAACACTAGATGAAGAGAATCTGATTCCTGAGAGTTTTTCGCTTTATTTATTTAGTTTCGTGGAACCGATATTAGCTTCATCAGAAACATGAACTTTTGGCAATAAGGTGTTTTATTGTTTGTATAATACACGGTAGAATACCAAGCCATGCTTCTCCACAATTAGTCAACAGTCTCATGATCTAATATCTTCATTTCCTCTTAGTTGTAACATTCTGAAAGGGCAGAATATAATCTTTCTCCTTGTTACGTATTTCTCATACTATTTCGTTTTATACAAAACCGAAATCTCTCTTAACCATTCATACCATAAAACCCGTCGTCAAAGAACCTTAAATAAATATCATAACATAAATTGTTATTTTTTTAAATATTTGAAAGGTACACTATAAGCACTTAGATATTCTTCGGTGAACACGGCCGTAAATTATATATAAACTTAATTGGGTCAGAAGTCGTTTTGATCACTAAAATCATATTGGGAGGACATGAATAGGTGTAACACTTTACCTAACTAGGTGCCATTATGTATGAAGTATTAAGTAGAACGAAAAGTATTATTTAGTCTACGGCAGTATTCTGTAGGAAACGATCACTTTCGTATCGCAAGTATGGTAGGAGAAAATATAAAGTTAATAAAATATCCATTCACGAAAAGGAAGGAATTTATTACACGGGCGTTTGGAGACGTGAATAAATATTGAATAAACTTGCATTCTAAAATTGTATAGTTCACCAACCTGGTATTTTGGGAAAGTGGTTGAGTGCTCATTGAAATCTCTTGAAGAGGGTGCGAAGAAGAATATAAGGAGTAAAACATAGGGAAGGGAAACAGACGATTTGGTGCCAGGTATATTTGGAGATAAGGGGATATTTACGGGAGAAATTCGAAGAAGGTGGCTAACTGGGATGGATAAAAATTAAAGATAACAGTTCTCGTATGACGTAAAAAAGGTAGAGTGCTAAATAAGCATGAGAGAGAAGGAAAAATATACAGTTTGAATGTTATGAAGGCATATATGTATTTTTGAAAGTTTTAATTTGAACATAATATAACATTTGAATATAATACAAATGGTGTAGCAGACCTAAATATTATTATTATATTTTTCTAGAAGATTTCAAAACTTGCGTGCTATATTACTAAGATTCTCGAAGAAACATCAATGAAGTAGTCTCTGATCATGGGTAAATAAAACTTAGTTGGTTCCAAAGACAAGGTAGTTCTCAAAGTAGAGCCTGAATCCATCGAATTCTAAAGTAATCTCCCTTTAATATGCTTTCCCATTATTCACATTGATTTCATGTAAGAATTCAACTTTTACACTCTTATTAATATTGACTGAGCAAATAAATCTTCGCTTTCATTCCAAAAAAGTGAAATGAAGGTAAGAAATGTTTAACTTAACGCTTAATCTCTATTTGCACCTACAAAATATTAACTCAAATGATTTAATCGCAAGTTTTTAAGTAAATGTCGTGAACAAACTGTCAATAACACAAGTAGTCCTTGTCCAGCCGGTGGCCACTTGGATGAATGATTCGTGTTTGCTTGTCTAATCTCAAAAGAAAAACAGAAACATATAAAAACCCCACTCAAAAGGTTTTCTGATTAGATGGGCACATAAAGTTAAGGTACTAATTCCTTTCGTAAATTCCCATAATCACCACTTACAACGCCGTGTCCTTTAAAATTCGAGAGGTCCTTCATGTGAGCAATGTAGTCGAAGAAGGCGATCGAGGGTGAGTTGCGCTCCCTTCATGATTGCCCATAAACAGTGCTTAGACGAATGGTTCACAGGTATTCTCTAAATTAAAGGAAGGTATCTGGTAGGCCCTATGTACGTATTACTATACATGATCCCGGGCTTCCAAGGAGTTATTCTTTTTTAGCACGTTAATTATGCTTAGCAATGGTATCTTGCCGATGAATATACGACACTTAGACTGCATGTTAGGTATTCAACTCAATGACTGGGAATAACCAATTGTAACTTTTTACGAAAAATTTTTCTATTATCAGACATTTTCGATAGGTCAATTGATTAATGCCAAAGTTGGTATTATCGCAAAACAACAGTGAGGGACAGAACGAGGCGGTATTTTTACTAAGAACGGGCATCGTCTGACAATGGGAGGACTTGTGAACAAAGGTCAAGAGTGTATATATATATTTATTTTCAAAATGCGATCACAAAATGGCTGAAGTTGCAGATTTTATGATTCATTTCATTTTTAAAGAGCTCGAATGCCATAAAAGTCTATAGAAAAGTTGGAAGACTCATTGTGAGCTAAAAATGGAGGAAGATTCAAATCTGGAGTTAACGATGGCCCAATGAAAGGTTCAAAAAGTGTCTGTCTGTCTCTAAACTATCTCATCAGCCGGATAACCGGATGATTAAAAGCAATTTTCACTCAGAACCTGGATGGGGTCTGAGGTACAGTTTAAAAATTCCTTCAATCCACGGTAAAACCCTAAATATTGAGGAACAGTTTAAAACCACATACTCTGTCATGGATCAATGGTTGACTGTTGATTATAAAATAGTAGCAATGCGGTATTGCATAAATGTCTATAGTATTTGAAGTACAGCAATTAATACAGTACTAAGTAGATAAACACAAGGAGAGGGATTAATGTTGTACACGGTGGTGACAAGAGTACTTACGAGGAGAGGTTACCGAATAGCGAAGGATGGTTCCGGAGAAATATTTTCCCGAATCCTGCTCAATAATTACTTTTAGAAAACAGATGAAATTTCGACTTAACGGAGTCTATAGACATACCTTCTTAAAAAATAGACCAAGATAACATTTTATTCATTTCGTCGTATAACAATGGAATTCTTTGAAAGAGGAATCTTCATCTAAAATTGTTATATTATTTTTGCATACTTTTTAACAATTTTTCAAATTCTCGGACCTCTTATG
This sequence comes from Rhinocypha anisoptera, assembly GCA_011762765.2. Taxonomy (NCBI): domain Eukaryota; kingdom Metazoa; phylum Arthropoda; class Insecta; order Odonata; family Chlorocyphidae; genus Rhinocypha; species Rhinocypha anisoptera. The sequence goes on along the minus strand of WURS02007366.1, from coordinate 9,059 downwards.
ATAGCATATACTACGTAGAAGTCCACTGAAAAAAATTCTACGGTTTATATATATATATCCTAATTAAAATGACATCGGTGATTGAAATATTAAGATTTTAAAATTCCACTTTTTTTAAATATTAGACATAAATATAGAGTAACCTTATGAGAACTTTAAGGGTTAATCTTGAGCAGGAAACTAATTCCTTCATTGTTAAAATCCTTTATAACTGTATCAAACGTAAAGTAACGGGAAACTCTTAGTTTTGACCAAGTACAAATATTAGGAAAAAATACTAATATGTATATTTACAAATATGTGTCAAACTTAATAAATAAAAATTCCTTTTACAATTGCAGGTACGTATACGCAGCAAAATTTAGAAGGTATTTGTGTAAAATAGATGACTTTAACAGCTAGGTGACATGATGCCATTTTTTCATATGTAAACAGCGGTTCAGGAGTCTGGAGGTGACCTGCTGATCCACTTCCTGGAGCTAAAAACTTTACTCCAAAAGTTTCTCTTATAGATAAATAATCATCCCCACAATGGAAAATATTTGCGAATCATTTGGCCGAAAATATTTTGCAAGACTGAACGAACATCTCATAACAATGCTCTCTCACCTCGGGAAAAAATGTCAGTCTGACTACTATGTTGGTGAAAAAACTAAATCACATTTTTTAAATCTCCTTTCAGTCCCTTTCAAACGCCGATCGAAGTGTGATCGAAATGGCCGTGACCCAGTGCTTGCCACGCAGACTCCGACTGTTCATCAGCCTGCGAAAGACACTTCACGCTATTTCATACTTTCCGGAAGTATGTTTCCAGAAAGAAACGCGATCTTACCGACGCAGCAAAACTATCAAAGGCCATTGAGTATGAACTCAGCCGGAACCGCTCGATGATCATCAGGAGAGCGTGAAGAATGCAGAGACGGTGTCGATGGCTAGATTCGCCCAGGGCCCTCGGGAGGAGCAAGAGCATCCTCGTTCGATCCGATATGGCTGGCGACTATGCCACGATGTTATTCGAGATATGCAATTCTCTTTTCAATTCAGTCGTTAGGCAATGGGCACTACACTGGAATCCTAGTGCTTTCTCGAGAATATTTTACGTGGCTGGGAATACGTGCACTTAAACTTATTTAAACACATGATTATGTTCTTTTAATACCTCAAAAATCGTCTTGTGACAGGTACCTATGTGGACAAGTCTTGCAACTCATTGCATGCTTACTGTAAGCCGAAACTCGAGGACCTAAGTGTAAAAATATAAATATTTCAACTGAATTTCGAGGCGCTGTAACATTGGAAGGGTTGCTATGACCTCTGAAATATTGGAATACTGAAATTTTAAATAACCCTTTGCGAATCGAATGTTTCAGGATACCAATCTATGCATTAATTGTATTATCCACGGGTACCTTTTCTGTTTCAGAAAACCAATGAAAGATATGAAATATTATGATCGCATTGTCGATACAAAAGCAAAACCGCGCACAAGACTGAAATTGATCCAGAATATTTCTCCGCGCCTTCAGTCATATCTCACTGGACATTTTTCTGAGTCACCCGATTCAGAAATTAAAAAAATCTATAACTTGGAAGGCGCTCCAACCTCATAGTTGGGCGGCGAGTGAATTAAAAACTCAAATATCAAATTAACACTTTAGATTTAATTCTGGTCACCGAAATTCCAGTCCCGTATTCACGCTCATATTAATCTCCATTTGTATCCTTAATCGAGACCCAGGACTGTATTTGAACTCGAAGAAAAGGATAGAGGAATGGAAACTTTTTGTAAAGGGAAGAAAAACAATTTTCAGTCGAGGTTCACCCGTGAACTAACCCCATAGCCTAATGTGGGAAAAGAAAAGCCTCACCCAATAATCAAACCCTCCTTCCCTACTTTCCGTCAAACTAGGTAATTATGGAATACATTCACCAACCACATTCTAAGCTCACTTTTCAAAATAACCAACTTCAAATAAAAAGTGCATTTCCTATGATTCAAAGATTAAGTCAGCATAGATTACGGCATCATTCAAAGCATTTGGCCGCTCTGGGCCTAAAAAAAATCCCCGCGAAATATTACTTGCCGAATGACTTTCAATTTCGTCAAAACTGGTTTCTGAAACTGGTCAAATACAGTCTACTTTTGATTTCCACAAAATTTCTCCCGGCAGACATCTTTCGACGTCTGGGATAAAAAAGTCGATTACGCTAACACCTAAATTATGATGATATAATTAGTTATACATAACGCAGATGTTAAACGAAAGTTATAAAAGTGATTTATATAATTGGTGTATCTTTATAGTGCAATAGCCATATTTGAAACAATAAATAGACTAATTTATTAAATGGACCTTTCCTAATTTTTCAGTCAAATGTCGGTCTTCATGGTTTTAATGTGACTTATAATAAACAAAAATATAAGGAAAATAAAAAACACCCATTAATCTCGCAAAACATTTTCTGGAAACACAATAGAAAAATTATGCACTGAAAATTATTGTAACTATAACCAAACCTTGGGGTTTAAGACTAATTTTCTAGGTCATGCCGACAAACTTGCTATATTACTGCCCAAACACTAGTACAGAGTTTATTTTTATTGAATGAATACTTACTATTGAGTAAAAAGTATAGGAAAGAAGTCAAAATGAAGTCAAGGCTTAAAAGGTTAAAGAAGTGTGTCTCAAGGGTGTTGTACCTTCAAACGTCGACCCGGCGCACGGAACATAAAGCATCTTTCGACCTGAATAAACCGCCGCATCCATATGATCTACCGTTAGGTATTCTGAATACACCTGAAAGGCGGAAACGACGTCGACTCTTCCTCGCTAACTCTTCTCTTTATTTTTTTTATACCATAAATAAAATGTAAAATGTATCTTATTGCAATCATGCGGATAATAAAATTCTATTAAATTGTCATTACTTTATTTTGCATCTAATTTAATTAGTTTCAACTAAATTTAAAATTGCCAACTTTCTTTCGACAATATTGAATCCACTAAGGTATAGAGAGAATTTATTTAACTTGTTAAATATAAAATTAAATTACCTAGACTTCATTGCGCTTTATGTTAACACAATTACTACTCAAGTACTGGTTAATAAGGAAAAATGATTGTATTTCCTATCTTGAAGTGAAAGTTGACAATGTAAACATTGAAGAATACATAAATCCAACATTCAGTTCATACAACAAATGAAAAGTTTGCAATTTTTTTTTGATTTAACGTAAAATAATTATATTATCATCGCAATTCAAGGTAATTATATTTTAAAATTTATGCATGTTGTATATGATGTATGATTGCATATTTCTTTAAAAAGGTAATTAAAATAAGTTCTATCATATTAATAAGTCAATCAATGTTAGCTCGAATGACAATCCTAATTCCAGAACTTTATTCCCAAATCTAAAATTTTTTCAAGTGTAATTCGATATCGAGACTTTCAATCATTCGAGGATCATCATTACAACCAAGATGATTTCCTTGTTGACACTTAAACCCATATATTTACTGAATAAAGTTTATAATATAATTAAGGATAGTATTCAGCCTAAATAATCAATTCCCCGAATGGACCGAATAAAGTTATATCAAAAATATTTTTTCAAAGCTCCACCTATTTATATATATATTCGTTTAAATAAATATTTTCATCATATATATGCCCCTTAAATTATTGCCTGTATGTGCCTTCAGTTTAGTTGGGGATTCAAACCAGAGGTCCGATATTTCTGCAGGCGGATGAGCAGTCCCCTGAAGTCCGTTCTTACACCTATCTGATTTCGCTTTCATCGAGATAACTTGTTGTATGAAAAAACATGATTATATGAGCACTGAATTAGTAAAATGTACTAGATTTATTTTATTTTTTTCTTTTTTGTTATCTAGTAAATTTCAAATAACAGCAGTAATCCAATTACGGTGGCGCAACAAACAAGGTAAATAACAAGGACCATACACATACACCCATGCCCTAGGTCGAGAATGGTAATTTCCCTAGCCGGGATTCGAACCCGCGACCTCCGGATTGGTGGATGAGGTCGTCAACCCGCCGCCACCAAAACCGAGGATTAAGAAAATATAAAGAATAAAACCTACCGCAAAATTCCTACCACAATTTATAGTCAAAATACCTTAAAGATATTCTTTCCAATATTTTTAACATGCTAAATGGAAATAATTGTCTTTGGAGGAATATATTAAAATCATGATTTCAGTTTTTGCAAAACGCTGCTAGCAAAGATCCGGGAAACAAATTTAATATTGATTGGCTCTGCATAGCTATCGGATTTTCACAGCGTTCGATGGCTTTTCGCGACAACAGTTTCGCCGGAATTCCAGATATGGCATCTTCAGGTCGAAGGTGGTCAGTCTTCAGACTTCGACCTGAAGACGCCTGCTACAATGCCGGCGAAACTGTTGTCGCGAAAAGCCATCGAACGCGGTGGAAACCCTATAGACAGGCAGAGCCATCCGAATCAGCGCCGCGGAAATCTACGAACAAACATTAATATTGATTATTCAGATAACTGTACCTACCATTATAAACTTTAATTAAACGTGTGCTGCGATGCATAAGTAGACATATTACACAAGCAAAAAATAACAGTCTGTGTTCACTCAGCATGACCATATTTAATAAGACATGAAAATGTGAGATTTTATGTAGGTGCGCAAATATTTTGATCAACCATCTCTTGTAATGATAAAATTTTATTTGACAATATGAAAGCCAACATGTTCAGAATGAATTTCATTTAACCCTCATTTTTATTGTGCGCCGAACACAACGAAAGTTTTTAGTGCGTTACGTTTGAGTTTCCAGCAAACGCAAGCACAGCCATTTTTTCGTGCGTCAAAAATAATCGGGTAAACGTTTTTTTGGTTTTTCCAACTTCGCCAGAATAAACTTTACTCTCGACATTCCACGAAGAAAAAAACACCATTATGAGAGCTCTTTGTAAAATGTCCTTCTACTTCTATGCGTACACATATATCACCCTGCAAGCCGCCGCAATGGCGTGTGGCAGGGGTTGAGAGTAACCACAATGCATACACTCGCAAATGAATTCTAAACGACCGAGGAAGGGTTCAGGAGGCAGCCGAAAGATTTCAAAAACATTTGAGCGTTTATATTTGCTTTTTTTCAGGTATTTCACACGTAATAGGCCATTTGGGTGCAATTCGAGTTTATTACAATGTTCATTTCAAAGGTTCTAAATATTTTCTCTACCTCGAAATTTTCAACAAAGAAAAAGTTTTCGGAGTAACCATTTTATTTTTCAAAAAATAAACGTCAGGCAAATATTTTTCAAACTTATTTCCCCAATTAAGCTATTTATTTTGCACCACCGTTACGTTCAGCTTACATCCAATGTCGACTACTGATTGTCCTCTTAACTGGGGAAAAAAAAACTCCACTAAAAACATTGTGCCGTAACCAAAAATGCAAATTTTACTCTTTAAGTGCGGAACGTTATCGGCGTTCGTATGTAAGAGTTTGCGTGAGACTACTGGCTAGTAATCACAGCTGTGGACCCGTAAACCGTGTTAGAAATATTACTGCGAGCATCCAGATGTTCCTTCAAAAAGAATAGGACATCATCCATCCTCTCGTTTCTTCAAACAGCATGGTTGTAGCAAATGACAATTTTCCAAGCCGTATGGTCAGAGGTCCGTATATCCCAACACGCCCACTGGTCCCTGGCTAATTGCATTGAATGTCTGTAAAGTAAAATCCGATTGTCGAAACATACTGATTGCTGTAACTTTTATGGAGTTGGTTGATACGATTTCAACTTCTGCCAGAGCAGAACACAAGCACGGTCAAGTCAGGTTAATCAGTTTGATGCACAGAAAGACTAAAAAAGATACCTACGTCACGCACTGAGGTAAGAATCGTACGTCAGTTAGGTGGTAAACAAAAAAAAATACCCAATTTTTTTTGTTTTTTTTTTGTTTTTTTTTCTTTACATATCCTCTGAGATCCCCAATTATTTTTCGCGCCAGTATTTTTTTTGCATCAATCCAGTGAGTTTACGTGCAGTGACTCCTGAGCCCAATAGGTTCCTAAAAGGCGGATCCAATTTCCTCCAAATGATGATTTAACACTCAGGTGAACCAGTATTTCCGGGAATTGCCAACAAGGCATGCCCTAGGGAGACACGGTTGCCCTCAGTGTGAGAGAAAGAGAGAGAAAGAGGGAGAAATGAAGGTAGCATTTATGTTTCCGAAGCGTTTCTTGCGATTTTGAGATAGCCACAGCGAATTTGAATGACGAAAATGGACCACGTCTCGAATTTCCTCTTGGAGTTGCCGTGGTTTCTTCACGCTTTCCGTGCATGGTACCGGAATATCCGTTGTGACTAGGGTAAAAATTATTATTACAAGCGCTGTTGCAAAGGAAGATTTTTTTTTAAATATGAGGGGTACCGATTGGCCCGGCATAGCCCCCAGGATTTTAGCATGACTGAGATGTAGCTACGCTGAGTAACGGATATCCAGTGATGAGCCGAAAAGGGAGGAGTGAAATTAATTTTGGAGAGGAGATTGACTAAAATGGATGTTCTTCTAAATTCAGTGCACTGAGGTGCCGTGGATGGGATTTACTCCAACCCAACCGGTAGCAACTACAAAATTATTGCAAATCAATTTTCACAAATCCATACTAGCATTACTTGAATTCACGTCAAAAATGGCCGATTTTGCGGTGATCACTATGCGTGTTTCAAGTTTCCACCCTGCAGTTAAACGGCAAATTTTTTTCGGAGTTTTATTTCCTTTGATAAACTCCATTGCTGGCTGACTCCACGGAAAGATTTTCGATATCTTGGGTCATGTCAGGTGGCACAATTTCATTTCATGTGACTTTCGAGAGCCAGACATTAACTTTGCCCTTTATTTTAATAAAGCTCAATAAAATTAAAAGACTTTGGGAGTCGACGCAATCCGTCCCTCCGTCACGACTCCGTCCTCATGGATCATCTTCCGTCCATATGTCTCCTTCACACGACCGATGCGTATTTTACATTGATATTTTTTTTAACGGAAAGCGAATTATCCAAAAGGAGAAATAAATCATTACCTTTAATAACTGTGAAAACATTTGGCGGACGCCGTAAATAATTGTTTACATCTCATGTTGATTGCGTATCCAGGGAACCATTCACACGGTCAAACCCCGCTCGAGGTCGCCGTCAGTGCATCATGATTTTGATCCGTGCAATAAAAAAAAATATATATAGAGGGAAGGGTTCCTTTCGGTTTTCACGTGGCGACTTAACCGTGCGAAAATCCGAGTCATTCCCGTTGCTCGTCCGAGTTTCCGAACGGAGTTGTTTTACGACGCGCCACCAGAGATGGGCCGCCAGATGGACCAATACATTGCTTGCTTGCGCAGTTACGACTCGAGGTGCGCGTCACGGCTTGGTCAAATCATCAGGGGAATCATACAAGCGTCCGTTCGTGTGTGGGACAAGGGAAACATCGATTCGATTGGCCAAAAGAAAATTCGTCGTTCGTCACCATTGTGGCACAGAAAAAAAAATAAAATAAAAACAATTTCTGTGGAAATACATAAAAGCCACAACCTCTATTTGTTTAAATTGGCTAAATAATTCAGGATTTATGTTCGAAAAGAAAGTTGTTGAAAACAAGAGGTATTGAATCAAAACAGTATAATCGTGAATGATAAATTAATAAATGAGGAGTATTAATCATTAACGACCGCGGTTGAATTCGTTGCGAATAAAGAATGGGCGATGACTGATTTTTTTTTTTAAACGTTAGTTTCATTTTAAAACTAAAATTCGGAAATAGTGACAAAAGTGAAAACTAAACATTACATTTCTCACAATCAGATTTTAATATTTTTTTAAAAAAAGACATTGAAAGGAATCAATTTGGAATAACCCGCGTGTCAAATAAACTGTTGTCAATTTTATCATTATCATACGAAGGATAGCAACGTGACAACATCGTTAGCCGGCTGGAAATTTTAAATTATTTACCTGACGAAAACCAACTTTAAAAAGCTGCATGTCGAATTAAACCGTAACGCAACGGAGAATATATTTAAACTAGGGAGCTTCCACTAAAATAACCGTATACACGGAATTATTATAAAAAAAGTCAACAATATTCAATTAAAAGGAGGATTATTTTTTAATCAAAATAAGCTATATTTAGGTTTGGAAACATCATTTCTACCTGCTTAAAACCGAGACAGGCCGCATCAAAGATCGAGAAACTTCAACAGTCTGGTAGACACGAGTTCGCGTGTGTGTATGCGCGGGCACAGATTTCGACGGAGGAAAATTCCGTTTCTTCTTTTTTTTTTTAAATGTGGGTGGACCATAAATTGCGACGGTGGTGTTTTTTCTTTCAATGTTTTTTTCATCGAACTTCTTCTTCCCCTCAGATTTATTTATATTTTTTTTTTGGCATTTTCATCGAGGTACTCGCTGCACGATCATGCATTCCATCACATACGTGTGCGTCCTGAGAGACCGACCAACCCAACAAGGAGGCGCGCAAACCGGGGAGGGGGGAGGGGCAGGGGGGGGGAGGGAGAGGAAGGACCACTGGAAGGAGGGCGGTCCTCCAAATCTTGTTTCCCGTCGTGACCCCGATGTTATGAAACAATAATAATCACCCTGGAAGGGAGGAGGGAGGGAGGGAGAGATGGAGAGGAAGAAAACGAAATTTCATAAAAAAATAAAAATAAAATCTTTCCCCCCCCCACCCCCGGTTTCCGGTCTCCGGAGCCAATTAAAAAGAAAAGAGAGAGGGGGAGAGAGACTTCCCCTTCTAAAACGGCCATCCGCTCTCGAGAACGGAGGAGGAAAAATTTAAAAAAAAAATGAACTCGCTGACTAAAGAGGGGTGGGGGAGGGTACTCTCGACGCGAGGGGGCCGATAACCACCAACGCCACCTCACGTCTCGCGGAACAAACACACACACACACAAGCACCCGGTGGAATTAAGAATCGTCTGACGGTAGGCGGACCTTATAACAAAAAAATACTTATAACATACAAGTTGTGACT
>WURS02007355.1:0-12522 GCA_011762765.2 Rhinocypha anisoptera | reverse complement strand
TAGCTCACCGACCGCGTGCTACTCGCGTGACGATCCCCGCAGTCACGCCGGATGTCACTCGCCGCCGAATCCGCCAGGGCACTCGTGACCAGCACGGCGTATAATAGAGAAGGGATGAGCATGATTAGAACACATGGATACTGTCGACACCGCTGAATATAGCTCTCTGAGTTTATTCAATTCCCTGTCCTCTTGCCATTTATACCAATGCGAGTGTTTTCGGTGACGCCCGTACTTATCTCACCAAGGAGGAAAGTCCTCGTTCACTTTTTTTTCTTCTAAAGTCTTTCTCAGCATTCTGCACTAGATATGTCATGTCTCATTGAGATATTTATTCCGCCGAATGCCCCTGCTACACTTCGTTATCTGACCCCTTCGTTATTTTGTATGACTCACAAGACCACTCTGACCTCTTTCTCATTGAGTCAACCAAGCATGGTCTTCCTTATTTTTTTTCTATATTTCCTATATTTTATTAGGTAATAGTGGCCGTGATAACTTCAGAATAACGTTAGGTGATCAATATGGAAGGCATGTTTAGAGTGTAACTCGTATATTGAAAAAGTATTTTCAGAATTTATAAATTCATGATACCACTGTATAAGAAGGTACACTCACAAGGTAAGATAGGAACGGAACATTCTTAACATACATACGACTTTTTGAAAGAGGTTCAGTGCGTTCCGTGGCACGCAAGGCCGAAGTAGGAAATTGAGCCCTTTAGACCATATACTCATTCATACAGAAGTAACCGCCATATGGTGAAAATGCAATATTAATATATACATATATATGATGAAATTGTTTAAAATTTGGTGGAAAATGAAAAACAATATGGATATATATAAATATATACATAAAGATATAAATATAAATTCATATACAAGATCATCATCATCTTTAGTAATTAAATCCGAAGATTGGTTCCATCTCATCCTTTCTAGAGCTCTACCCCATTCTAAATAACAGCAATATTTCGTTTTCTCTACTCCCCAACGGCCACACCGTCACCTATCGTGTAGACGACCTGCCAACCTCATAAACATTCTTAAATCCACCAACCTCCAGTCACGGGCTTCCAAAAACCCTTCTTTCCCTTATCCCGCCCTGTACAATCGACCCCGTTGCAAAACCTGCCCCCTCTTACAATTCGCCCCTCCCCTTCCTCACCCCTTAATGGCTTGTCGACTCCGCCCAAGAGCCAATTGCCTAAGCAAAAGCTATATACATTTTCTTTCGTGTAATATCTCTTCCGCCTTCTACGTAGGCGAATGCACAACTCCTCTTTCTATCCTCAGAAACAATCATCGTTTCTCCTCCGGATCTGCTTCTTTCTCATCCCTTCCGATACCAACACATTGTCTATCTCAGAATCTCCCCATTGATCGCTGCTTCTCTATTTCCATTCTAGAATCATTAACCGAATCGGCTTCCAATATAGAGGTGAGAATTCGAGAGCTAGCATTCATCCACTCCCAAAGAGGGTACTCTCTTTGTCGCTGTCGAAGGCGGTTCAACCGCCGAAACGTCCGAAATAATTCCTGTGAGTGTCCTTCTTATTTGTGTCTCTGTTCTCAACTATATCTGTTTATATATATATATATATATATATACACATATAAATTCATAAACAGGATCACCATCATCATCATTCCGAAGATTCGTTGACTTCATCCTTTCATCCCTTCCTAACTCCATTACCACTTTGTTCTGTCGAACGTCTCTGATTTATGCTTCGTTCTTGTCCTTCGGCCAGATTCGCTTCGCCTTCTCTATTATTTTTCCTTCTATTATTTTTTTAAAGACTGAAAATATGTCCCATTGTGTGTCCAATTCCTCTTTTTCTTCCTGTATTCATCGTACTACAAATTGGCACTTTTTCTTCTGTAAACATACTCGTTCCTTAGTCTACCCGTCCACTCAATCTAAATAATTCTCCTCCAGCACCATCTTTGGGAAACTGCTATTTTTCTCTAATCTTCTTTCTAATAATCCTTATATAAATTACTCAGAGTGAAATGTTGCATACGTACGATTTCACGTACGCTTCCTGGCACAGAGTGATGCTTATTTTCATCGTTAAAAGACCTCATCGGCATGAATGCCTTCTAAGCTTGAGCTAATCTTCACATGATATCCGTAGAAAACTTCCGACTCATGTCATCCTTCATATGTCACATTGCTACTCCTTTCCGCATTTTAATAATTTTACTTCTCTTCCTATTTTTTCTATTTGTAACTCGTTCAGTATTTTATTCTGTTGTTTTCAAGATATTTTTTTATCTTCACGTTTATCTGCCGTGACGGCTATGCCCCTGTGGGGACGGTATGTTAATTTCTTCCCCTTCTCCTTCAATTTGATTAATCCGGGGCAATTTTTTTCTAATTTCCTTGTTGCCTCTTCAAAGTATGTTCGAACGGCCTTGGCGTCGAAAACCAATGTCTTACTTCTATATTTATTTCAACTATATTTTATACAAATTTCAATGCCATTTAATTAAAATTATATTTTCTTTGTTGCTTCTTCAAAAATATTTATGAATGGTCCCAGTGTGTTAAACTCATTCCCGACTTCTGGATTTACTTTAGATTCCATTTTTCTTCAATATTACATTTAGGAACTGGTGATTTGTTTCTTGTAGAATTGGAATATTACTCTTCTGTGGTTCTAACCATTGCCTAATTTCTACATGACCATGAACATCTAGGCCTATTCCACGTTATCGAATTCCATTGTCAACTCCAAGAATGTAACTTAAAGTGGTTTGTTTACATGTTTTATTTTTTCTACCAGTGCCTTTCGCTGAGTATGGTCTCTCTGATTTTTCTATTCCTTCTAAACTCCAATCGTGTTCTCGGATAAGTTTCCTTCGATTTTTTCCGTACTTATATAGTTAAGCAGTTGTTTAGAGTAGTTCATTCTCCTCGCATTTATCGATACTCCTTTTTCCTGAGTAGATTTAAATGTATGTCCTTCATTAATACACAGCTTTCGTGGCAACCGCTTAATATATATTATAAGAACTCTATTTTTTTTACAAATTCATTAGAAATCCATTTAATTAAAATTCTATATCCTTTGTTGCATCTTCTAAATATTAATTGAACGGTCCCTGTGTCCTTATCTCAGCCCTGGCTTCTGTATTTACTTGACATTCTATTTTACTTCAAGATTTCACTCATAAATTGGTGTTTTTTCTTTGGGAATTCAAACATTACTATTCTGTGGTTTTAATCAATGCCTAATTTTTCCATTAACTTTCTTTATACGCATGGATTTAAGGATTTACGCATGGAGTCTTTGCGGCGTTTTTAGTATTTGTGATCTCCTCGAAACGTTACTTCCCAAGATATAATTTTGAAATCTTCATTAGTCTCTTAATTGTTTCGTATCTTTATTTGAAGTTATTACAAATTTATCGAAAAGATCACGTGAAGGGATTCCTACCGCCGCCGTGGAGCAGTAGTATATTATGTGTTTTAATGTTATTTCAAAGGGTATTGCCCGAAATAAAGAGCAGATATTTCCATAATTCTTTTATAAAATTTGTATAATCATTGATATATCTTCATTTACATTTTTTGCACACTAAAACTAATAAATCAATGTATTTTTTGATCTGACGTGAGGTAAAATAATTATGCCTAGTTGTTCTAAGTTGTGAATACCATAGTTGATGAGGTGTAGATGAGTTAAGGTATTCATATATATCGCTTGAAATAAAAAATATATATCAACAAGAATTATTTGTTGCTTATTTTTATTCATTATTTTTTCTCCCGCTGCGATGTTTTTCAAATCTCTTACCCAGTGAAACTTTTTATATTTCCTTTGTTACGAATCGTACCAATATGATGTGTTATTTTTGACTAGAATCAGGTATTTAAGTATTTACAGAATTCGTCCAATCTTTCATTCTTTTCTAGGTATATCAGGGTTGAAGTATTTGGCAGGCCAAGTCTGTCGTGAGTTGGGGAAACATTATCCTTTACCATCTGCTAATGATCCAAGGTTTCTCCCGCACTTAATATTTCTCTATGAATGTTAGACTCCCTACCTTACCATCAACTACGGAGTTGCCTAGGGTCTTTAAGTCTCGGAACGGTTCTGATCACATTGTAGCTTCCTAGGAAAAGTAAGTCTTTCATTAAATTTCATGAGGTCGTTCGTATCTTCACCCACATTATGTCGAAGATGTCATGTGAAGCGGCCCTGAAAATGTTCCGAGCATTTATATCCAAATTTTGAGATCACTCCTCTGCATATTTTCCAATAAATAATTATTTGGATGGTTTTGATAAGTACCTGTATATTATAAAATATGCAAGCTAGTTACATATTTAGTGTGCTGAAATTTTCTTTATCAATTTACGAGGGTTGTTCAATAAGTCCTTAGAAAAAAGTAGAAAAAACAATTTATTTGGGTAGATCTTTTAAATTTTCCAACGTAATCTCCTTTCAGCTCTATATAAGCGGATTTCTAATTTTTTTAAGCAGTACAAAAAATAAGGATTACGGAAGCTCTTCAAAATAGACGTTTGTTTGGGCGATGACTTCCTCGTTAGACGTAAACCTTTGTCCGCCAAGCCATTTCTTCAAGTTGGGAAATACGAGTCGTATATTGTTTCAAAAACATTGTAATTGTTTTCAACCATGTCGTTCATTTGAGAAGGAAATATGGATTCAAGGGAATCGCATCCAACGAGTTATGATCAAACAAGGTGGTTCCATGAACCTTAGTGATTCGATATGACTGCTGCACACAATATAGTGAAAGGTTGAGTCTTGCCTCCTCCGGGATAATGATCGAAGAGCCGATCGATTCTTTACGTTTGTTCATTGATGAAAGCATTTTAGATGACAATCCTCGCGTTATTAACAAAGAAACCGTAAGGGTACACCAGGATAGATAAAGTAATAAACAATGGGTATCAGTTTATTGCCATCGAAATGGAGGTGTGTTATGGATATTTGTTCGCAACTGGGCATTTGAAGTCGTCCAAAGGAATTGTTCCTCGGCTTTGGAGAAATGTGTACGGCCGCATGATTTTCAGAGCATCAATGCCAGAGAATCGCTTCAAACACACCCTGAAATTTTTGTGATATGATGATATTGAAAAAAGATCATAAAGACGGAAGAGTATAAACTCACACCCATTCGATCTACTTGAGAATATGTCAAATAGAATATGAAAAAGAAACATCTTCAGTTGAGCAATATTCGTTCATATATAGTGTCAGAAGTGATACCGGTAGTTCATCTCCCATTTAATATTTATTCCTCCGTCATATTCCAACTAATTCTTTTTAAATCGGAATGATATTTATCAATGCCGCAAATGTTATTAAATTCGTAATGTTGAACTATTAATATTGTTAGGGGCTAAAGCCCAGCGCTGAAGTGTGGAAGGATTACAGTATGGAAATTTGGTGTTATTTTATATTTGTTTTGGAATCAAAACAATTTCCAAAAAGTGAAACCAGAAACCTTTTCCTAAATTATATATATAAACAAATATATATATATATATATATATTCTGTTTTTCAGTACTGCGTATATTTTTTTCTTCACTTTTCAAAAGTAAAACATCATAAGAATTATGGATTACTTTTCCTTGGTCTATTTTCTTGATCATCACTTTTACTTCCAGTTAATCATTGACACATTTAAGGCATGTAGAAAAAATGCAACAGTTGTAAACCATATATCAAATTATAAATGAGTCACGTCATACAAATATATCTATATTAACGAATTTCAAAGAAAAAGATTATTTGACCGATTTTTTTATGGACAATATTAAGACACAAACATTTTTGTCTATACACACCTGGAAAACCGTCCATTCCAGGAGAGCCTCTTGAACCAGGAAGTCCGGGCATTCCCTTTGAGATAAAACGGGAGGAAGAAAATGGGTAACATAGAATTAAATACGTACATTGGTAAGTTATAAGTACTAAGTAAATATAAATCGAATATAGATTTATAATCCAGACTCACGATAATTGGAAATGGAAATATGACTTTACGAATGCTTTGAAAACTGTATATATATCGTAATTACTCAAAGAGTGTCAATGAAAGCCCATTCAATTAACTCAATAATATCATCAATCAAATCCGTATTCAATCCAACAACTAAATTTTATCTAGATAATAAATAACTATAGTGGATATTGACATTTAGGAAGTTAATATGTCGCATGATTAAGCTGACATGTTTTAAACATTAAAAAATTATCGGAAAGCTGTTACTAATTTATATTGGTTTAATATTCTCTTGAAAATGGAAACATTCGTACAATATATTTTAAACCTAAAAAAATTGTGATAGATTTACAAAGCGTTTCTTTGGAATTTTTTCGATATACAACATTATTTCAAATATTTTTTTTAGAAGCAAACGTTATCTAATTTTCAACCATTATAGTAAGCCACTGTAGATAAATTCTCATTTTCTGAAGGGAAATTAGTCATAAGGAGTAATTATGGCACCGAAGCCGAAATTGAGGCATTATTCTAGTTAAGACTCACTCGAGGTCCAGGGAATCCATCCATTCCTGGAGACCCCGGCTCGCCTTTAGGACCCCGAAGTCTGTTTTCCAGCTCTCTTAGTAATTCAGGGTCACTGCTTGATCCTAAAAAAAATGGAACAGTGGAATATTAAAGTGAAAAAATATTATAAATATAGATGCAAAAAACATGGAATGAAGTATTCGTGGTAATGTAACGATTAAGATTTTTAAAATATAATATACTAAATGATAAAGATATGTGAACGTCATGATTATAGTCTTAATGAATAATTAGTGCCTTTTAATATGATAATTATACCTGCGTAATTACTCAGGAGTCCACGCAGCTCGCAAAGTGTGAATTACAGTTGGTACCACTCATTATGATGGTGTTTAAATGATGTAGTTTCCGGCCTCACATTGTGGTAGCGACACATGACTAAAAGAAAATTTTCACTTTGTAATTTCCACATAAATATTCATTTCACGACCAGGTTTCACCGCATAATATAATCATCTGACGTCATTGTACACCTGATGATGACGCTATGCGCTGAAACCCGGTCTTGAAATAAACATTTTTATGTGTAAATTACAAAGTGCCTATTTTATCTAAGTCGTGACGACGGTTGGTAGGTTTTACAAATTTGTTTGCACATGTTAACGTATTATTCAAAGTGCAAATCACTTAACGCCAGAGTCCATAAAGGCATTGTCGTGTAATCAACCACTCGTCTTACAGGCTTGCCCTGTGTTCAACACTGTACTCTGAGAATCAAATCATTCTGTTACTGAACTTAACTAATAGGTTATATAAAACGAATAAAGAGATAATTACTGATTACTAATGCCGTTCTGGAAATTGTTGAAATAATTCATTCCATCTCAATCCTTGCACGTGAGTCATCATATTTCCATAAGTACCTGATTGATAATAATTTCTTGTCAATGTTTTTAACTTGTTAAACTATGTCGTTAAATAAAAAATAAAACAAGTTTCTAATCACAAAATCGATTATATTTGAAATTTCAATTCTAAGCATTAATTTTCACAGGGTTAATTGACTTTAAAAACTTAATGAAAATTGTGAGTTTTTTAATCCCCCTATCTCAATACATCTGGCGGATACTCTTCTCCATAGGTAGTGTTGTAGAGCTATGCTTCATCAAGTCTGTATTATAACAAATTCTAGGTTCCAATAGAGATAAAATGATCAAAGCGAAGTGTTAATTATATGCCGATTCTCTGTCCGCTCTGTCGGGTCTCCCTCCGCGTATTTGGGTTTGGTTTAAAATAATTTCGCCCGCCATCCTGCTAGTGTCTTCAGGTCGAAGAGTGTTGTCAACCCAAGCCATCATGCGCGGAGACAGAAACCAAAAATGCCTAGAGAATCAGAAAAACGCCGTGGAAAAATTCTCATTAATTGATATGTGCCATTTTCATTTCAACAGTTTCCGCAACAAGGCTTACCCCTTCTTTTAAATCAATGTGATTTCATTATTCGGCAATACTCACGACATGTCACCAATATATTCAGGTATTTCTATTCTCTTTGGGGAATGAGTAGTTGCGCCAATGAAGATGTCACGTAGTCACAATTGCCATATAAAAGAACCTCGAATATTTCATCATCTTTTAATTGGCGGTTGGTAAACGCTAGCCTATTAGAACCTCCACTCCAGCTGTAATATTAAAAAAAACGATTTTGTTATCAGCATTATATTCGACTTAGGAAAAGAAAGAAAAATTATTTGACTGAAATAAGGACCACTTTTCAACAGAAAAATAAAACTTTAATATGTACAACGTACGTTTCGCCTCACTGAGCCATCCTCAGGTACTTATTCAGCAAATTATTGGGTTTCATTCATTAACAAACAATTGTTTTCCCATTCTACCCTCTAGACTCAACAATCCATTAAGTCTGAAAACCCCTTCTATTCAGCTTTACTGCCTTTTTGGATTTTACGCAGCAGTCTCTTCTCCTCCCCTACTATTCTTAGCACTTCTTTGTTCATTTTCCTCTCCAGTGACATAACCTTTTCCAACCTTTGCCAAACCCAATTCTCAAATGCCTCCAACCTCCAATGGCTCCAATTATATATGCTACGATCCATATGAGGGTTTTCATTAATCTTTTATTCAAATCTTTGCTTAAGATCCCTGTCATCAACTCCTTCCTTTTTCCTAAGGCCTCTTTTGCTAATGCAATTTCCTCATCAATTATCTATGCCAATATGCCCATTTTTCTCTATGATGCTTCCCAAATATGTAAACCTTTTTGCTGTTCCAATTTTAGCCCTTGTAGTGTGATATATAGCTTAGCCTTCTTATTTCTTGATAATCTCATTACTTTGAATTTCTTTATTAATTTTCATTCCAAATCTCTCACATTGGCCTTGCAAAGCACTCAACAAAGTCTGCAGCCCTTTGGCTGAATTGATAACTAGGGCTTGGTCATCAGTGGATCAAATTGATTTAACAAGTTCCCTACCAGCTTTTACACCTTACTAATGTGTTTCCCATGCCAGTCTTACCATCAACTTTTTCATACAAATGAAATATACCTTAAGGGGATTTTTAGAAGTAATCATTTCCAAAGGCAATACATATTAAAATAAATATAAATGCATTAAATTATCATACTTAAAAATTAATTATTAAATAAGATTTGTAACTTTGGCAGTGATGTTTTTAATGTGCATAATTATTCAAATACCCATTCATTTAAAATCATGATGATGCTATTGATTACCATAGGTACTAATATTTGAACTGTGAAATACTGAAAATATAATGTTGGAAACCTAAAAAATATTTTAAAAATTGCATGCTCTAAACATTAGAATTAAAATGGAAGAAGTATTGCTATATGATCTGTGGCAGCAAGCAAAACATATATGTGAGATATGTGGCATGCATGAGATCCTAAGTGGTACATTCATATTTACAGTATAATGAAATAATTCATGTGCATATATGGGTAGTGCATTGGTATCCATAATGGTATGAAATATTTCAAGGTTACAAATTGTTTTAATTAAACATGCATATGTGCTCAATCCATCACCTTCGGTTGTTGAAAAGAGAAAAAATAGCACAAAAAGGTAAATAAAAATACATCTTAATATTAAGAAAATTTGTGTTATACTCAAATATATATACACAACACCTTTTTAGCTAATTTCACTATTTTAACTGAGATTTCATTAATTAACTGAGAACCATAAAGATGCATAGTGCATTGTTTAATTTCAAGTATTAAAATAATTATAAACTAATAAAACTCTAAACACCAATTTACAACGAGTTCCAGTGATTGCAATATGAATTTGAATAATATGATATAATTGCTGTAATACACATAATCATTTTCAAAGTTGAACTCGCTAACAACATTTTGAAGTTTAATGGGAAATTATGGAAAATTTTTCATATCCCTTCAAAAGTAATGAAATATGTAATTTGTTAGGATGAGAAAAGTGATGAAATGAGCTACAGTCATGAGCATCAAAATTATAAAAAATTACTATTGCAATTATAAAGCATTACAATTCATACATTATGACCCATTTTATAAACATTATTTCCAAATAGAAAAATATTTATGTATCTAGTGTACCTAGTTATAATCAAATGAGTACCTTTTTCAGTACAGGGTTATTGATGCATAAACTGGAATTCATCTAGAGTAAAGCAGGATACCGTGGACATCATTCATTTATTCTGTCCAGTTGTATTGTTGCTGGGTTTTACTATAGTAAAGATATTATGTCTTGTGATAACCTTCAAATGCAAGTAATAACTTTCATAATTTAAAGAACTAGGTAATTGTATTATTACTAGTAATAAAATATAAGTTTAAGGATAAACCTCTGAAATGTGTAAACCATTGAACTTTTAACTCTTCTTTTGATGAAGACGGCTAAATCTTGTTGTGAGCCAAAACAGTTGTGTATTCCATTAATTTGTTTTAGACTCAAAAGTAAAATCATTCAAAAATCACTTTAGCCTATGGAGTAAACTCAATGATAGGAAAAAATTCATTTATCTGTTCTCAGATAACAATTCAGTCTTGATGTCTTGAATTGCCTAGATACCAACACGAACTTGGATCTCAACCGAGGTTGCCTTACATTGTATTCTCTTCTGTCGACATGATCCCGATATCTAGAGTAGTTTCAATTCAACCAATGAGAGGGCTCAAAGTTACTTATTATCGAGTTTTCTAGGGAGTATTAAAAAAGCAGGTCATGAATTTATATAAGGTTGCCAAATGATAAGAAATAAATAAAATACATAAATGCCTCACAGAAAAACTGAAGGAATATTTGTAACAATAAAATTTATAATGCTGTTTCATTTTGTGTTTACTAGGCATTTAGGTATATTGCTGAATATTAATTAAAACTTCACTCCAAACAAGGTTGCAATATGTGAAAACATTCGTATGGAGTTTGACACTTTATAGATCAGAGGCATGGACCATTGGAAAAACAGACCAAAGATATGAAAGTCTTAAAAACATGGTGCTGTAGGAGAATGCTGAAAATCAAGTGGATGGAAAGAGTTAGGAATGAGGAAGTCTACAGAAGAGAGTGGGAAGCTAAATCAATATGGAGTATGATAAGAAAAAGAAGAACAAGGTGGATAGGACACACCATGAGGCATAATAAATACTGAAGAATATAACTGAAAGAAAACTAGAGGGAAGGCCCATTGATAAGAATCGAGGGACGAATATATAGGGAAATTTATCAGAGACATTAGAAACAGTACCTACAAAGTGGTAGGAGTAGTCACTAGTCAGTAAGTGATGGAGGGCTGCATTCAACCAATCTTCGAACTGCAGTACTGATGATGGTCAATTAAAATTTGTACCACTTTTTGCATTCCCAAAGTTGGTGATGTTTTCTGTTTCTTTATTTTGTGAAAATATATAAATGATGTGCATCAATTCTTTAAGTCTTTTTACTTATATTGCTTTTATTCACCCCTCCAATTCGCCTTCAGAACAGCAGTTCGATGCAGAAATGGATACTCTATGGTCTCATTCAATAGACAATGCCTTTAATTACAATTAGTCAGGAAGATGAATAAAACGTAATGAAAATGTTGAGGGTTCCTTCCAGGAGAATTGTGTTTTCTCAGATATAAACTAATTCAACAAATGCATTTACGGTAGTGATCCTCATCATCTCCACTTGGACAATCAGGCTTGAGGTCACATCTTAAGCGTTCATCGATGCAATTTCTATCCTGCAAAGGAATTGACCCTCTGAACATCGGGACAGAGGTTCTATAAAGGCAAAGAATTCTTTACTTAATAAAACCAATATATTTTTATTGTTTTATAATGACCGTACCTTAACATACCGTAAATGGTAGTCACTTTATACTAATAAATCAACTTGCAGATTTACAGCTAATAAATCCTAAGTCAAACATTGTGTAGATGTCTGTATGCTTAATAATTTATTTCTATTTATTTTATAATATAAAGCGCACAAAGAGCACTAAGAGATCAATTACAGTGGACACCATAACTTTGTTAGTAACAATGACGAAACACACACTACAATGATCTAGGTGGAGATAGAAAGATCCACCTTGTCGGAATTCGAACCCTCGATCTCCGACTTGGCAAAAGAGGACGTTACCCCGCCGCCACCGAGGCTGGCAATGAAATTGCTTTTCTACAAGGGAATGTGTGTAAACTCATATGGTGAAGGCTGCAGGAAATTCATGGAAAAAACCTCTTGGCTGTCAACTTGGAAGATGAAAGTTTCAGGTTATTATCCGGTCAATTGTCGCGTTAAATATTGTTTTAACAAAATAAACCCAGTGTCTCCTCCTGTTGTGGAGGCGTCTTCAGGTTGAAGTGATAATGGTTATTCGGTCACTATTTACTTGACTGTCTGTCTGGCCAGGGGGGTTATTCCGTAACTCGAAGCTCCGGAGCTAACTCCGGAAAAGAGCTCCCTGAGGCTCCAAGCTCCAGGC
>WURS02007344.1:0-12522 GCA_011762765.2 Rhinocypha anisoptera | reverse complement strand
CCCAACAAAACTTTTTTTTTCCTCCCCCCCCTTGTCCTCCCCCCGGGGGGTCCCTCTTTTTCTCCCCCCCCCCCCCCCCTCCCTATCGAGCGCCTTAATATCTCATTGACTAATGAGAAACGAAACGAAGCAACAATTGGAGCGGAAGCAGTCGTCGCTAGGGCGCCTTGCCTCCCTCGCGTGCTTCCTACAAGGGGGTCCGAATCCGATACCGTCACCCACGATCGAGGAAATCACGCAAAGAGAGGAAATGGTGTTAAGAGAACGACCGGAAAGCACGCCTCGCGCGCTGAACAGGACGGTGCGCTGATTCCAGTGTGCGTGTGTGTGTGTGTGTGTGTGTCCATGACCGTATGAATAACTGCGTGGCAGTGATGGGATGGTATATGGAAAGATTTATAATGATCGAAAATAATTAGCGAGATTTCGGCTGGGGACTGTATGGCTGAAACCAGATTTGGAGAGAAAATTAACGGCGAATCAGCGTGAAAAAATGCCATGAATCTGCGTGGGGAACATTTACACTAATCATGCATGTACTCCATAAAATTAAATCCTAAGAAACCGTCTATTATTGAGCATCCTGGTGGCGGATGTGTTTGAGTGATTTAAAAGTATTTATGTAATAATTTCGAAAAATTTATTTTGCTGATTTTACGCGGTAGTCACATATTAATAACTATTATTAATTAAGAAGCCAGTTGTGATAAACAAATTATTCTGAATATTCGCAGGAAAAGGAGGTGGGTAGTGCGGAATTAGAATGGATAAGCCTACTGCGTAAATTGAAATAATTCCTCATTTCGTCATTTTTGTAACAGATTTAAGTATATTAATACTGCTGTGTTTCATAAATAAATATGAAGTTAGTACTGAATGTGCTAAGAATGTACTGTATTTTTAAACCACGTATTTGTAACACTTGAAATTAGAAATACGATTCACATATATTGCTTTAAAATATTCAATTGGATTTTTTGGCTTCACAGAAGAATTGGATTTCGCTGAAGTTGACGGGTTACACCGGTAACATAATAAAATTGTTCATCATCAATAGGAGTTGGAAAAAGAATCAACTATGAGATTTTTGACCTCCAAATACACTTGCGTTCATAAATAAGACCTCTTGCGTCCATACGACCCATTAACATAATAAGAATATCTTCATTTAATCATTAACTGACAGGAATCAAACTGACGCATTTGGTAGCCATTCCTAAAACCTCTACTTTTCACTTCGATGGAATGTAATTGTAGCAGCATTATTTTATTTCTAATCGTGTCTTTTAACATTAAATATATCATCATTTAAATCCAAGAAAACACTCCTCACTCCCCGACATAGTTCCCATATGGATAGAACGTCTGAAAAGAAAAGCAGAGCTCAATTCGTTACCCTTACTGCTTCAAACGAAAAACTTTCCTTGGATAGACCAATCAAGCCACCTGACTCCTATTAATAATCTCATTAACAAAACTTTATAGATAGAAAATGTCTCTACGCTTTCTTAAGTCGAAATAATCATCATCTAAGTATCCATTCCATGTGTAACATGGAAGATGCCAGGGGACATAGCCAGGTACCACAACGTCTATATTTTCGTCAGATACGAGGGTGGTTCATTAAGGACCCGTGTTTAACGACAAATGGCGTTGCTAAGGCAAATTGCTGTTACCTTCGTATTCTGCCATATTTTAAACGACGTCAGAAAAAATTTAACACTGATTCCAAGTTAGTTTGTATTTAAGTCATTGCACTTAGCCGTGCAACATGGTTTTTTCTAAAATGGGGAAAGTGCAGTATCGTTCAGTAAATCGCTTTTTGCTTTTGGGTGGGAAAATATTAGAGAAGATAAAAGCGAAATTGGATGCTGTTTATGGGGACCCTTCGCTTTCAATAGCACTAATAAGATATCGGTTCAACGAATTTAAACGTGGTCTTATGTCTGTATCGCCCGGGTCACCCGGCAGATGTGGTTACGGAAATAATTGAAAAAGTCCACGATACGATTCTCGCTGATCGTCGACCGAATGTGTGCGAAGTAGCATAGACCATAGGTGTGTCGAAGGGAACGGAAAATGATATTTTACATGTTCAGTTGGTAATGAAAAAGTTGAGGGTCTGATGGGTGCCGCAATTGCCGACGGAGGTCAACAAGTAGATGCGGTTTTCAACTTCCAAGCTGTGTTTGGAGTAATTTAAGCGATATCCGAAGGAGTTTTTGCATGTAGTTGTCAACATCGATGAAATCTGGATTCATCATTATACATTGGAAATCAAAAAATAATCAAAACAATGGGTTTCTTCCGGTGAGGCTGCCCCAAATAAGGCGAAGACGATCCCATCGGCCGGAAAAGTTAAGGCAACGATTTTTTGGGATGCGAAGGGCGTAATACTCATGGGTTTCTTAGAAAAAGGAAAAACGATCACTGGACAACATACTACAGCAAGTTATTGGACAGCTTTGAGAAGAAATTGAAGGAAACACGACCCTATTTGGCAAAGAAGAAAGTGCTGCTTCACCACGTTAACGCACCAGCACATTCATCCAGAGTTGTCGCCGCCAAACTGCATATATATTGCTTTAAGAATTCCTCCCACACCCCCGATATTCGCCAGACCTAACTTCCTGTGATTTCTTGTTCACAAACATAAAGAAATGGCTCGCAGGACAAATATTTAGCTGAAATAAGGAGGTCATCGACAATGGAGTATTTTTCAGTGCTCGACAACTCCAATTTTTGGGGGGGTTAAAAAAATGGCAGGGACGTTGGGAAAAGTGTATATCCCTAAAAGATGACTATGTTGAATAATATATAATTTTTTAAATGGCGTTTTCATTCCTAACACGGGTACTTATTGAACCGCCCTCGTAGAGGCATAGAAATAAAGTGAACGGGGACGATATAACAGTCATAACAAAGAAACTTGAAGATCTACAGACTACCTTGAACACAATGGAACGAATACTGAACATGAGAGTAAATAGAAGGTGAACTAAAGTACTAGTTTGCAGGAGAGAAAAGTTGAATGAATAGAGCTACAAGGGGATAAATTAGGACAAGTGGAATCCTTCAGCTACCTGGGATGCAGGATGACATGGGATGAAAGAAGTTCTAGGGATATCAAGTGTATATAAGCTCAAGTTAAGAAGGCATTCATGGCGAAGGGGCTACTAATAAGCTCAAATAATAAGTCACTCTATGTATCAGGGGCATGGACCATTGGAAAAAGAGGCAAGATAAGAATAGAAGTCTTTGAAACATGGTGCTGGAGGAGGTTGCTGGAAATCAAGTGGACGGACATAGTTGGGAACGAGGAATTGCACAGAAGAGCCGAGGAAACTTAGTCATTGTGGAGTACGATAAGAAAAGGAATAATAAGGTGGGTAGGACACACGCTTTGAAGCATAATGGGGTCGTGAAGAATATAATAGAAGAAAAAATAGAGGTAAACTCCCCGCAAGGAAGGCAGAGGGACAAATATATAGGAAGAATGATCAGAGACGTTAGAAGAAAATCTACCAAGGGACTAGCACTAGATAGAAAAAGGGTGGAGGGCTGCAGTCAAACAATCTCCGGATTTGAGTACTGATGATGATGACAATGAAGAAGAAGACTGTGTAGCTTTCCACAAAATTTTATTTCTTGTTATCACCGGACTGATGATGATGATGATGTATTCATTCTCCCTGCCCCCAGCTTCATCTTCATAATTCTTGGCACTGTATGTACCTTAGCTCATAGCAAAAATGAACTGCCTTAAAAATGGAAATCCTTTTATAGTACTTAATGATACATTTTTATTTTCTGGAATGAAATTGGGATAAACTGAAAATAGACTTCTAGTTCTAGTCTAAATCCTTATTTGTATATGTTAGTTCATAAAACGTATGCCATTCACATTTTCATTAACACTCTAGTAATTCCAATACAACAATAATGTTGTTTCTTTATTAGTATTAATCTTCTTTAATACTTCTTGTACCTCTACGTCCAGATTATCTGAACCAAGACTGTTCTTATCTCTTTGAAATCCTCTTTATAAACATGAACGCAGAGCGCTTATTTCCTTACCTTCACGTTCACTCTCCCTCCTTCCCTATGTCCTTTGGTTCCCAAAAAATGTTGTCTTATTCCTGAAAACGTATTTTGTTTTTCTTTTCTTAAATCCTGGCAACCTTTTTGCGTAAGTCTGTTTACTTAAACTTAGCCCTTAAACCTTTTGGTATTTACCTTTTCTACTTTTTTAACTGCAAATGTTTTTATTCCCATTTTTCACGTCTTTTAACCTTTCATCTACTTTTCCACGCCTAGCATATTATCATTGGCTAATATGGGTTCTTTTCCCGTCATTCTTGATAAAGTTTCTTGATTCCATTTTGTGAATCTCCTTCCTTATCTAAATATTCCATTTTTTATTTATCCCATTATAACTATCATAAGTGGCTATTGTATCACATGGTGATTCGAGAAGACCCTGTGAATTTATCACGCTGCCCTTTTTTAATTTTTTCTACGTGCTGTTTAGTGATTAATATCTCCCTATAACCCTGATATTTTAAGTGCAACAAGTCTCAATGGCGTTTGAGTTTCTTTAGATGGTCCGCCAAAACTTTCTGTCGTATTAAACTCTACGGTACTCTTTCATTACTTATGTCTAAGCTATTTTCCCCCAACTCACTCCAGGGTATTTATTAGCACATTTACTACTAGGGGCTTTCCTTACGTTTCCTATTGAATCTCTTTTCTCGGGTGCGTCAAATCTTTATCAAATTCTATCTACCAGTCAGCATGCTCAAGCATTTAGTTTTTCAGTTCGTTCATTGGGTCGAAATTTTTTTATGGGAGTAAACTATCCTTTATTTCATCTTTATTCTTGTCTGTTCTTCCTAATTTCCTCCTTTCCACTGCACTTAATATACACTTAATATGCACAAAATATAACATCAATACAACAAGGTCAATTAAAATAATAATGAAATTTTCAGTGTTCATACTACTTAAAATTGAAACTGATAAATGATATTTTTAAATCCATAGCCATCCGTAAAGACCTTGACATTAAATTTATAACAAAGCCTAGATCGACTACAAAAAATTGATCTTATTAACAGGTATACCCCATGGATTTGGTGTTTTTCCGGCGTATTGTGTGCGTGAACTTTTCTCGAGTTCTCCATCAGGTCAGGTAGTTTACAGCCAACTTTTCGATGGCCAACTCTTCCAGAGTCATCAGGGCGTTTATGGTCCTGAAGATGACCAACGCACTGAAGACGCTGCCTGATCTGGTGGAGAACCCGAGTGAACTTCACTCATAGTAGTAGTAGTATTTGTATTTTTAGGGTGCTTCGACGGCTATAGTCATTTCGCTTACTTTCCAATATATAGAAAAAAACAACTTGGACAAACACACACCAATGGCCTGGGTGGAACTCGAACCCGCGACCTTTAGATTATCCGGCGAACGAGCTACCCCCAGGCTAACCCGACCGTCACTGCAAGTACAGGTTTACCGCAATTCCTAGTAACAAGATCAACGGAATGATTATAGTGAGTTAATCTTTGCTAAACATTTAAGGTATTAACTACAGAAAATTATACGCACTTTGGTCAAGTTCTTCTCTAATAGCAGAAAGAAATATTGCAAATTAGATAAAAAGGGTTGGATAAACTTAAGTGTAATGATTGTAATAAAAAAGATATCTTGAGCAAATGGGACAAAATTATCATTATAAAGAATCATAGTGAAGTTTTATAAATTGAGACAAAGCAACTGTCTGTGTCGAGTGCATGTGTGAAAAGATCCTTTTATGATTTTTAAACTAGTATATTTCACCATGTGAGTAAAGAATAGAATCTAGACTTAACTGAACATTTTGAAATTGTTTATTAGCGATTAACAATTTCATACTTCTCATGAAAGTCGATCTGATTTTAAACTCTCTGTCCATACCCATTCACCACCCAACAATTCGTATTTGCATCCCATTTTTTCAGAAGAATGTTCAACACACAAGAAACTTGACCTTAACCAATTTACGATTTATTTTTTTTTCTTCTCACCCAATAATATTTCATGCGTCATTCCCGGTTCCCTGGGTCAAACTTGTATGCTACTCTCCCATCTTCCTGAGTAGTATATTTAACACCATCACCCGAAAACATTTCCCCTCTCCCTACCTTCTTCTTACCACCACTGCTGAATTACGCATTTGTCGAAACTATGTGCAGTTTTAATTTAATACCGAGAAAATTGAGTTGTTGGTATTATTTTGAAAACGTGGACACATTTGGCATTTTCACAAGTGACGCCTAAAGGCACTATTTTAAATATATTAACAGCAATGGTTCCTTTATGAAACCATACAAACAAGTATTACGGAGAAAAGGTACACGATGAAAAGAGAGTGCGGATAGAAGCTCAGCTATAAAAAATTACCAACATGATAAAAAGTTACAGAGAGCGGAGTCTGGTCCGATCTGCAGAATAATTTCTCTCTTCCATCCATCCATCCATCTCTTCGGGGGGTACATTTCCACACATCATCATCCTCTATGCGTGTGTTTATCAAGCAGTCAGCGGCGCGATTCGGTTTAAAATATTGAGGAGTCTTAAGTAAGGCACCTCCTTTAGCGAAATAATCCAGGGGGGAGAGAGTAAAGGGACCTGCAAGACAAAATGATTCCCTCTCGTTTCGGCGAAAGAGTAAACCGTCTGCACCCACTTTCCCTCGCCTCCCATTTTTTCGGCCGGCCTGTCAACACAAGTATCGTTCGCTCACTTTCCTCGGACTACCGAGTCCCCCGAGGAACCAGAATGCGAACGAAAAACCCGGACGGGGGAACATCTCGCAAAGCAGACCGGTGGGGATTCGATGGGCAGGAGGGGGGAAGTATTACTTTCGGCTGAGCCAGATTGGATTCCTGAACATAATTCAAGAAAGGCGGAAGCTCGCCAAAACAGAATCCAGATAAGATAGCACTCCGAAATGGCGGCAGACAAGGCGGGCAAAAAAAATGGCTCCTCGGATATGAATCCGTAAAATTTATGTGCGGAGGAACTCTTTCTTGCTTTCCAAGGAGTGACATTAATTTTAAACCATGGATTTCTGTGAAATATTGGTCAGCGTTCAAACAGAGAAAAACAGGTTAAATACCCTATACGAAATAAAGGGTCTTCCTATGTGCTCGAATTTGAAAAATTAGCATCGAAAGCTATACTTATTTCACCAATAAAATATTTACTTACAGTTAACTTTGGTCCAACGGTTACAATGAAGTTACGACCAAAAGCAGTCACTATACCTGAAAATTAAAGAAAAAAGATCATTTAATCATTTCGAAAAAATGTAATGAAAAGCAAAGTTTTTTTTAGTAAATTGGAGTTTTATGAATACTAATTATACTGATATTAAATCATATAATGGCGATCAAAGGCCATTTAAACATAAATTAAATACAGTAGAATTTTAGTTAATAATATTGGAAAATATCATGGAACTTTATCTTGGTATGGAATTAAGAACGTTTCACCTCATACATATCGACAGGGAACTGCAGAGGTAAGGCATATTTCCAATATTAGGACACTCAAAAGCTTTCTTTTCAACATCAGTGAGATTTGATGTAAATAAAGGTTTACTCCGAGTATGGAGAAATTTTATCCATATTTTAACAAAAAGTCTAGGAGGGTAATCAACAAATTCTATAAAGATTTTCGTCGTGTTTGAATTAGAAGATTTCCTCTTCCGTATTTCGAAATCGAAAATAATAGATTTTGGTGAACATGAACAAAATTTATTTCATTGGAAGTGGTTGAAACTTAGACAATGTGCCGATTGATGCGTTCCAATAAAATGAAGAACATGTCCTTTTACCTTATATACTTCAATTTTCATGTCTCCATAGACAATGGTGGCAACCCGCTCTCAATTTCGGATGCTCGCGAATTCATTCATCCGGAAGTTCATTAATTACAATAGAATCGATATTCAGATTCGGAATTGAAAACAATGCAAAATAACATACCTTGCCGAAAGCCTGACCAGCGAGCAGTTGAACTTCTTCCACACAACAAAACCCCCAAATTAATGGCAATCAGTTATGTTATACAAGTTATTCCGAAATAACCAATAATTAAGCGACTTGTTAAAAACGACCAAAAAATGCTTATTGTATAGAAATTAAAAATGCCTAAGTGGTTTAATTTAAGGATAAATAAAACTTAGCAAGAATAAGTGATGTATTTAGTACAAAGGCATTTCGAGCGTAATCTGTCGCTTTGATATAGTGGACCCCCGTTTTACGATGATAATCCGCTCAGCAATATGGATCGTACTGTGAAAATAGCGTAAAGTGTGCATGATTATACACCGATTCTCGTTATACGTCGACTATCTACTCAAATATATTGTGTAATAAGGGTATGAAATTATATTAAGCATATTGGGTTACAAACTATTTGGGAAAATAATTCAGTTGTTAAATAATATAATCTTACTTGATAATTACTTACAAATACGCGCAATCGTAATGTGAGCTTTTAATCGCACAATGAACAACAATCGTTTTGATCAATTTCATCGTATTGTAAACCCATCGTAAACCGGGGGCCTGCTGTAAATGAAATCTAAATTTTTAGTTACCTCCAGCACTGGCCCACCAAGTTATACATATATTGGTGTAAAGATACCATTTTTCAAGTTATTTTCACCAAAGAAGGTTAATAAGAAAGAATATAATTTAATGTATTTGGAATAACTATGTCAGTGAGAGACTGAACTGATGTTGTTTTCTGGAAGAATATCACTTAATATGTAGCGCCATACCCCAAAATGTATTAATACTGATTAGATACAATGTGATGTATTTATAAAAAATAATAAATATATATAAGTGTATATTTATAGAAATGTCACAATTCCGATCGATAGTTAAAATTCGTATATGCTTGGACATAATGACTGCTCCCGAATGGAGAGAAAAGTGGGCAAGGAAAAAATACTTTCGGAATATAAGTTTACATTGATGATTGCAAATCTGGCTAACAGCGGCCTGAGTTAGACACATCAATGAAGAAATATCGTGCAGGCCACATTGCGAACTTTTTATACCGTAACAAAACTAACTCTACTAAAGTTATGTCAAAAGGTTATTCGATACTGGGTACATACATCCTTGCGATTCCAGTTTCCACGCAAAAATCTCCAATTTCGGGTCGCCTCCAAGGGTGGGAAGGGAGGGAAGCTTGCCTGACGGATGACCACTCGCGGTGGCAAATAGCCTCATACCGTGGGGCGCACGCATTTACCGGCCCACATATCGCTTACTGGTCACCGTCAGCATGACAGCGCCGTCATCACGCTACGATGCTCGTAAGGGAAGAAATTTATTGACCGGCGTCGACTTCCCTTCCTTTTAAACGACATTAGTACTGTGGTCACCGGTAAAACTCGTCTCCTGGCTGACGGCACAGTATTATAAAGGGAAATTTTCACCCAGGAAGATAGGGAAACTTTGTCAAACGACCTAAATCCTATTCAAAAGTGGTGTGAGACAAGGCAATTGGAATTAATATTTTTTTTAATGTGTGGCATTGAATTTTGGAGGAAGAGTAGTTCACCTTAAAACAAAAACATCAGAAGATAATCCGTTATAATAAACGTATACGGTAAAATATTCAGGCATTACGATAACTACAGACCTTTCGAGGATAAGTGCCAATAAAAAGTTAAGATTCATAAAAAGAATACTTGGAAAATGTAACGAAGAAGTAAAAGAGCGGTGTTATTTTACGCTTGTTAGACCTCATCTTGATTACGCTACGAGTGTGTGGGATCCCCACCAGAAAGAATTAGTTTTGGAATCAGAACGAATACAACGTAGAGCAGCTATATTTGCGAAATGTTGCTATGATCAACGTAGCAGTGTAACAAATGTATTGGAGGGTTAGGTTGGGAGCCTCTCGTTTATCAAAGGTAAATTTAAGGCAGATCACTTCCATGAAGAGGTTAAGGACATATTGCATATCCCGCCATACTACGGTAGATCAGATGACGCACGTAAACTCAGGGAGATAGATTGTAGAACGGATAGATTTAAAATGTCATTTTTCCCCGAACGGCCAGAGATGAGAATAAATTTGATCCTAGGGATCGTTAGGAGATGTAATGTATTTTTTCGTAGCTATTTTCCATGTAGGTTAATTATATGTAGTTTGACATTGTTCCCGTATGATGTGAATAATGTTTTGCATGGAAGGATTTTACTTCTGTAAGAATAATGTCCAACTTTTGCATATGGGAATTCACGTATGGTGGTGGCTCACCACTGCCATACGCCCTTGAGGTGACTTGCCGGGTAGCACGTACAAGTAGAAGATCCCGCGGCTGGATTTTCGAGGAGAGTCAGCCGCCGGGGCGAGCCAGCGCAGCGGCGGGACGCTGTACACGTGGACCCCGGGCGGCGGCGACGACGGCGGGTCGCGGGAGGGCGGGTCGGTGCGAGGGGGAAGCATACGGAGATGGGTCGACCGACCCCAGGCAACCGAGAGGTGGCGGAGGCGGAGCAGCGAGCCCTGGGCGCACCCCCGGGCGAGAGAGAGGGAGAGGGAGGGAAAGGGGAGGGGGAGGAGGATTGCAGCAAGGGGAAAGGGAGGGCGGAAAAGAGGGAGAGGGGGTCTAGGGCCCAGGGGAACGGGAAGGGTATTTTGATGCGGAGACAAACTGCGTATCTCCCCCCCCCCCCCTCCCCCCTTTCACACACACAAATACACGTAGAGTTTGGATAAGGTTTGGGCGAAGGCTTTCTGCAAAATAGCAGGTTGTTTGAAGGATAACCTCCTTCAATCTGGCGAAATTGAGACCATCTACGCCACCTCTGACATTTAGACAATCTAGTATTTCAATGCTTTATATGATTGTTCATTGAGACAAAGAGGAATCGATTATTACTTCAATACACTTTTTACATCAAATGTGAAAGTCAAATACTTGGTGATTACTCACACTATTTTACTGCCACTGATTAAATTCGAGAAATCTAATGGTGCTGATAATATTAAATAGTTCCAAAATATTATCTTCTTACAGTTATTGAACTTATGACTATCCAGCGCAAATCAATGGAATATTACAATAAGAAAAATAAATTTTGTTTTAAGCAAGAAATTAGGTATGAATGGTTTAGAAGGAGACACTTCAATTCCACATAAATATATTTTTTCGACACTTCAGGTTTCGTCGTATAATAGCATTTTTAGGTGAACATACATGGCAAGTTTGTGTGTGTGTGCTTATATATACATATATTTTCACCTAAAGATGCTGTTATATGGCGAAATCTAGTCATGTTGAATACATATTTTTGTTTCCTTATAAATCTTTCAGATGAGTATATTCCACCTAGGCAATCAAACTTTAAAGCATCAATTTCCTATAAGAAATTAATTACTGAAATTAACGAAACCAAGTATATCATTAATGAAAATCAGTAATATGTATTGAAAAATTGCAGCATATTTATAATAGCAAGGAACATAAATGACAATAATTTCATTTCTCACCAAATCTATAGCACAAATAAAATTGGATGACGAAGAAGAGGTATTGCTTGCTTATTGGGGATGATAAGAGTTGGCGGGGAAAGGACGAAATCCCAGGAAAACTCACTGGGGTTGCTATGAGCAGGCGGCGTTGTTTTGGGAGCGACGAAGTAACGTACAGTATACGTGGAACAAACGGGTTGAAAACGGCTCTCATTAAGCTGAAACGGACCTCTCGATATATTCAAGCGCTTCATCATTTCACGCGCGACGAGAGAGTAAATGCGATGTGATAAGGACAAATCGCTCTAATTGAACCGGGTGGAAAAAAATAAGTGCGGTGAAAAAATACAGTTTCTGGTTTACGTAATTGCAGCCGGAACATATAAATGACTGATTTTAATTTCCATTTAGAGAGTAATGGATGCCTTATCTACTCTAGATCGTTTGTTTTCTTCTCTGTTCATTTACACTATTTAACTCGCAGGGCGTGTAAATTCCTCTAATCCAAAAAATTATAGAGGAACTTCTTTCTTTTGACGGAATTTATTTGTCTCTGGTCGAAACCCTCTCATGGATATCACATCGGGAGATGAATGCAAACAATAAAAACTTTTCTTTTTATGTCTCCATTATCAATAGTTAAAGAATTGAATATTTTCTTCATATATGTATATTTACTTGCGGAAAACTCAGATGAGTACTATTATATAATGAACGAACACTGAACAATGAAACATAAACACAAATAAATAAAAGACCTCACATAGTTAAATTTTCGAGCATTAGATCATCATCAGTGAAGGAGTAAGAATATATAGTAAGTATATATTATATTATTATTAATTGCGAACAGACCCTGCCGGGTCACGCAAAGCAACTGACTCCTTCCTCATCCTTCAAACCTCTCTCATTCTCTCTCCGTGGACTCTCTTTCTGTCTTCCGTCCACTTTGTCCCTGGTTTCTTTGGGACTTC
>WURS02007334.1:0-12523 GCA_011762765.2 Rhinocypha anisoptera | reverse complement strand
TGCCCTGATGATCCTTAAAAATTATTTATATTTATATATATATATATATATATTATAGCTTCTTCTATCCGGCACTACATCCCTGGGTGGGTCTTGGCCTCCTCCAAAATCTGACTCCATTTCCCTCTGTCATTAGCTTGCTCCTTCCAGTTCCTCTCTGTCATCTTCATCAGATCCTCTACCGTTTCATCTAACCATCTCAATCTGGCCCTTCCTCTTCTTCTAGTTGCATACAATCTCCCTTCGGGTACCTTTTTAGGCATTGTAGTCTCATGAATCCTTTCCACATGGTCTAACCATTGGATTCTCATGAATTTTATGAATTTTAAAATATACTCTCCTTTCATCATGGCCTTAAATTATTCATTTTTCCTCATTCTCCATGATTCATTCCCGATCACTGGTCCACATACTCTCCGGAGTACTTTACATTTTAAAACATTCTCTTTTGTGATCGTGAGCGTCCAGATTTATGCTCCATACGTTACTACTGGCCTTATAAGCGATTTGTATTTTTGTATTTTAACATTTCTGCTAATTATCTGGCACTTTATCATTCATAGGTATGCATAACGTATTTTATTCCTATTCTTTTACTTATGTTATGCATGCAGTGCTTCATTTTTAAAAATCAATTATATTTCCTAGATTTTTAAACTCATCTATCCCTTCAAATGTTAACTGTCCTATTTCAAAGTTTCGAATTGTTTTAGTTTTACCATACGAGTTCAGAACCATGTATTTTGTTTTATTGATGTTAACTGTCAATACGATTATCCCTGCTTTAATCTCCAGCTCCTTGTATACATGTACAATTCTTTGTTAATATCTCGCTATGAGTGCTATATCATCTGAGCATTCGCATATTTGGAATGACTTTTTAGATAATGTCCGTCTTTGGTCTATTTTTTTTATAGCTTTATGTAGACCTAAAATAAACAGTGTGGTCTATTAGCCATCTTTTTGCTTTACTCCTGTGCTGAATTCAAATTTTTTTGATATTTGGTTATGTATTTTAACTACATCCAGCGCCTTATTGAATGTCATTTTAATTAGTCTACTAAATTTATTTGGGTTTTCAATGTCTTGTAGTCCTTCTAATAATTTTATTTTGTTGATACTGACGAACGCTTTTTTTAAGTCCACGAACAGGTTATGCAGATCAATGATATGTTCGTGACATTTTTCCATTATTTGTTTAAATTACTAACAGCTCTCCTATTGTACTTTTATTAGATCTGAATCCACACTGATATTCTCCGCATTATTTTGTCAGTTACTCTTTCCGCTTTTCATTAACATGGTTGGATAGTATTTTATACATTACATTTAACTTCGTAATCCCTCTGTACTTCTCACTTGCCATTTTGTTTCCTTTTTTGTAACTTGGGCATAAAATCCCTATGCTGCATCCATCAGGCATTTTTTCTGTTTTCCATATTGTGCAGAGAGGCTTACGTATAGCGTCAATCATTACTGCTTCTCCATATTTAACTAACTCAACCATAGTATTGTCTTCACCATGGGTTTTATTATTTTTTAGCTTTTGTACACATCGTGCAATTTCTTAAAAACACTGAAAAAACTGTTTTCAACCAAAAGGATTGATAGATAGAATCTTGATAGGTAATACCCTACGTTATACCATGAAAACCGCAAGCAAGGGCGTTGGCAGAGTGTGTGCCCTCACCATGAGAGCATATGCATATATTATAAGTTATTCACATAGAATGAAACTACACTGAACGAGTGGCTCCCAGCCTAATTCCTCCATTAAACTCGTTACACTACTACGCCGGTCGTAACAGCGTTCTATAAATCTAGCGGCTCTGCGTTGCACTCGAACTAATTCCAAAACTAACCTTGCACATACACTCGAGATATATTCAATATGAGGTCTAACTAATGATAAATAAATGCTTTGTTTTACCGTCTTATACATTTCCCTAGTGCCCTTTTCATGAATCTTTATGTTTTATTTGCTCACAAATTTCCCAAAAACCTCATGACAATTCTTTAGCTATCGTAACACCTAAATATTTAATATTCTTTACGTTTGTTAAATGTTTCCTTTTTCGCTGTATAACTTTTCTGGTCAGCTACACTTCCTCCAAAAGTTAATCGTCATGCACTTTTTAAATTTAATTCTAATTTCCATTTCTCGCACCAGTTTTTAATAGCGTTTAGGTCCTTATACGTATAATAGCTCCGTATCTTCCTGGCTGAAAATGCCCATGTATATCATTATATTGTCAGCAAAGAAGCAAATTGGTTACAATGGTGGTATACTGGTGACAACAGTGTTATTGTCATTAATGAATAACAGGTGAGGTTGGAGGTCACCCAGGTACTCAGTCCAAAGGCTTAAGTAACTCCACACGTCAGGGTACTAGGGTCAGTCCCTCTCCTCGTGCCTCTTGTGGTTTCTCAAAAGATCTGGCACGGTTAAAATCACTCAGTGTTGCTGCAGCAGTCATCATCGGATTTGAAACGGAAATCACCGTAGGTTGCCGAACACTATACCAGCAGGAGTAGTGTACACCCTCGCATGTCTAAATAAAAGCTTAAGTTATGGAAGCAGCTTTTTTCCAATGGAAAGTATGGCAGCGTTGTTTTTTTTTATTTTTGGTATCATGTTTTTCCAATCGAAGGCGGCCCTTATTTTTAAGAGAGTGTGAATATTTTTTTTACTTTTCTTTTCCAAAGGGAGGTCTTCTTGTCGTGATTGCTCCATAAGTTATAGCAAATGAAAAAATTATGACCTTTGTTAAGAGATCCCCGGATTTTCACACGTGGGTGATTAATTCCCTTTGCGCGCACTCTTCACACTGTTGTGTATCATCCAATTAAAATATCGTAATTAGAGAGCAACATTACTACTTTCATTTCCTCTAACAGATTTTGGAATACTTGAGAAAACATTACGTATTCTGTTAGCCACCTGTGCGTAATTAACTAAAGAATATTCAGATGAGTGTAGGAGCGATGTTGTAGAATTAATACTGTGTATTAATACTTTAATATGCAGTGATATTATTAAATTTTTTAAACTCTTGATTAAAATTTTTGTCATGAATAATTATGATTATAAAGATGTTACATTTCGTTAATGGTAAGCGATACTACTTCACCATTTTTACTTAATCGTATGTACTATGAAAGTCTGCAGTAATTTTAAACTTCCTAAATTGCTTTTAATATACGTAATAATTGTCCTATAAAATGATTTTAAATGTGGATATCACCTAGAAAAAATATTCTTATTTTTATCTATACTTAAATACTGTTTTTTTAATTGCGTGCTTAATAGTTTAAATTGCCATCACTTTCAGATAAAATACTTAATACTCTTTATTTGTAAATAAAACACTTGTAATGAGAAGACAAACATTGTACACTGCTTTCAAGACACATAGTAACCATTTATTTACGTTATAACGACTCGTTAGCTGTAATTTATTAAGCATGAGACTCTTCATTCACTTTCCTTACCATCATTTAAAGTTGTTAATGACCTGGAGTTAAGTCAAGCAGTTTTCTATGTAACATGGCCCTTAAAGGAAGAGATGGAAAGTTTGGAAGAATCAAGGCGGCTGATAGATCAGAGCTAAGAAGTTGAGCTGGGGGTGGGTGGGAGATAATAAGGGATTTGTTTAAGGGAGAAAGGGGATAAAGGAGTGAGGAATAAGATGAATTGCGTCGAAGATTACAGACACTCACTGAGTTTAGATGATTATTTTTTCCTCTATTTTCACTGAGTATTAGTAGCAGACTGGATGACGAGGCATAATGATGACCCATAATGGTTTACTACGTAGTAAGATTAAAGGCATTTCGGCGAGTGGTTTTCGAAAAAGTCATGCAAAGACTTGAATCGGGTGAAAGAGCACTGAGAGTTTGTTTGAGATAGAGTGACGCGTTATATGCATTCAAGCGATTTTCAGGGAACAAAGGGTTATGAAAAGAAAAGTAAGTAATGTTTTTTTAAGTGAGGGAGACTAATGCATTGGAAGAGACAGATTCATTAACAATAAAATAGTGAAAAAAGGAGCAATTGTCACTCTTCTCTTATGTGGTTCAGGGTCACTTTACAATAGACGCTCAATATATCAATTGAAATACAACCTTTTCAAGTATAATCAATATCATATATTTCCCATAAATCATTAGAAATTTCACGGAGAGTTAGATGCTTAAGTTGGCGAGCTTTTAAAAGAAAAAGGAAACTTTTGAATAGTGAGAAAGAATGAGTCACACATTTATAAGCTATTTATAGGACCAAAATGTGGAACTTCCCCCAATGAAAAACATAAAATTATCATAAATTAATGTTCTATTTCTTAATTTCTTCTATAAAAATGTCTTCAATGAGCTACTCTCTCATTTGGTTGTCTCAAGATCTA
Organism: Rhinocypha anisoptera; assembly: GCA_011762765.2. Taxonomy (NCBI): domain Eukaryota; kingdom Metazoa; phylum Arthropoda; class Insecta; order Odonata; family Chlorocyphidae; genus Rhinocypha; species Rhinocypha anisoptera. The sequence continues at coordinate 8,120 of WURS02007334.1, read as the reverse complement.
TTTTATTATCTCATTTTTGCATTAATCGACGAAAAAATAGCCATTACTTTAAACAAGTTATGAGTAGATATAAACATATATATGAATAAATAACCGATAGCAGTGCCAGGCAGATTTTATCATATATGCCTGGCACTGCTATATATAATATTTTTTTTTAATCAATAACTACAAAATGAAAGAACTAATCTCTTTGGATCTAGAAAGGAATGCGCATTGTCGTAAGAAATGAATTCATGTTAATTAAAAATCTCACTCGGGACAGCGTTCTCTCGATGAATTTGTAAATCTTGCACTGAGACAAGTGCGATTTGCCCATATTTTTTGCCTAAAACGTACCGACGTCACCAATAAGCTCGTCCTCGGCAATACTTCCATGGATTTCAAAGCGTTATTCCTTATTGTAGTTTATATGCTTAGATGAAATGTAGAAGCCCGCAATTTCTTTTGAGATAATTCTCCTATAATAGGTAGGTTTATGATGGACGCAAAAACTTATTTTTTACCTGCCTTCTTCAGTTGTACATTCACTTTCTACTTTCCATCATTCCGTCTAAGATGTTTATTCCTTTTCCAACTCTGCCTCACTTACCTAACTTTCTAACGTACCTACCAATTTGAACATAGGTGTTATTACCTCGTTTCGTTTATCCACGTTTCTTGTCAACTTCAGCTTCCCTTAGCAATATTGCAAAGGCAGGCCCAGAGTGATTTTCCACCAATTTAATTCTGGTACAACTGTTATGGTCTTAACATTTATGCGCCATCATCAGACCCATTCACCTACTCTGCTTGCCATTACTGAATGGCAAGCAGAGTAGGTGAATGGTCCAATTCACAAAAAATTTACAGTGTCTGCCTTTCTAGAAATCGTGAACTTCCATTCAGGATGTAGTAAAGTCTGGAAACTTGGAATTCCCGTAACAACTTCATTTCTTCCCATCTCGTGTCCAAGACCACATCGTTTGTCTTCTTCTCCGTCCACTCTACCCTCTCCGTACCCACATCTCCGAAGCCTCCACCTGCCCTCATAAGTGATTCCAAAAATTAAACTCTCGTCATGAATCTTCCAACTCCCATAATCCTCGAGTTTTTTCCATACTTTTGTCTTTCCCTAGGTGTTTCCTACCTCAGAAAAATTAAGGTAGATTTCAAATCGTCAATCAGGGTGCTCCATAATTGTAAAAGGATGTGCAATTTAATATTTGTTCTAAAATAACAGCACGGAAAAACCTCCCTATGTGTATCTCTAATTTATGTTTATTATATTGAATTATATATATATACATATTATATATAATAATATAATATATATGTTTACACAAAATCGCTTAAATTAATGTCGAATCTGGCGCATGAAATGTACTATTTATGGCGACAGAAATACGGCAAATTACCCTTAACTTGAGCGAGGAACCTGCCAAAATCCTGAAAGAAATTCTCACTCATTAAATCCGTATACTCGCGTGCTTGACCGTGGGTGACAGTTAATCCCTGACAGCTGACAGTTATCGATGATACAGCTACCGCCTTCAGGTCGAATCATTCATGTTTTTATTCAGTTAAATGAATTTTATCGTGTTTTATTCAATAGGAAAAAAGAGAAACAATAATGTTAGTTAAATAAATTAATATCTGGTTTTTATTAACCCCGTTTTATTGTATTTATCCTACCCGGGGTCGATTGACTTTCTTAGCCGCCACATTGCATCCTTCTTTTCTTCGGAGGCAGACTAGATCGGACATTTTCCATTTGCGTAATACACAAGGTATGATTTCGGCCTCCCTTAGTCCATTGATATTACTATCTCTTGTTGATCAGTTGTCAAAATGTTCTCTACCACAGGTTGCAGCACAGGTCACCACCGTCTTCCCTTGTCGAATGTTTCGCAATTTCAATGGCATCACGACTAAACCGGCGTAGTAAAGTGACTTTGGAGATCACACAAACCTCTTCCAAGTTGAACTGGTGCTCAGAATACGACAGAGAATATTACCATGGGCCTGGGGGAAGGGAATTGTTTCTTGTTAATAACACTCTAACGTTCCTTTAGACGATATCTAATTACCTACCCGTCTGTCCTACGTAGGACTCCCCTCAGCTCCACTGAAGTCGTTCATAGCATTGAGTCATGTCACAATCCCGTTTGTTTGAAATCATATCACGTGAAAAAAATATCGCTAGACATTAAACTAGTCATAGAGATTCAAATACGTCCGCCTACCTATGTAAGGATGACCAAAATCGTTACTCAATTCCATTCAATATCTCATTCATTTCAATTATATTCTATTCAATTCCTAAATTAGCCAGCACGATTGCCAGTGAAACTGTCGTCAGCAGTTAATATATAAACGGTGGAAACCTAGACTATTCAGCCTTGGTATCCTACACGCCTAGGAAGCACTCCCATCAATACCCCTAACAACACGCTACTGATTATCAAATTACAAACGGAGAATTATTGTAATCGCACCATTGCACTGAGTTGCGCAGCAAAGTTATATGAACCTTGAGGTAGAACATCGCTATATTGTTCTTAAAGAAGGATTTCGATGTCACGAGCGAATTAATGCACCCCTTCAACAAAAAGAGCAACCTAGATCCTTAATGCGCCCTGAAAAGGAGGGAGGAGTAAGCAGAGGACATAGTAGCGGCGCGTTAATTATGTAAATAGCTATGCAAATGAGATCCCTTCGTGGCCTAATTTCTCTCTTCCTTTTCATCCTTTGCTTAGAATGAGGAAACGCTGTGAGATCATGCATCACTATAAGACTAAGCAATGAAATGTAAAAGCGCAAGAAGACCGTTGGACCAGAGGTCTATTGCATTATTAAAACGCTCGGGTGAATACTCGCTTTAATAAAACTGGCATCAATAAAACGCTCGAATACACTTCCAATACCAAATTTTGTTTTCAAAATGGATTTTTTTTACTGAAATATCCTATTTTTATAAACATAGACCTACTTTTTTAACCTCTAATCTGAGAACTGTGCGAATAACCCGAGGGAAATATCAGGGTTCTCTCTATTGTATGAGTAACTCACAACATAATACTGAGATAAAAGCCTAGGAGGATTCCCGTGTATTTCCCATTGACCCTTTAACGGAGTATATAAACTGTTAATTTTTTCTTCACAGTAAGCGATAATAAAAGAACTCTAAACGGTCGTACAATTGCGGAAATTCTGTGCCATTTTGTTCTTTCCCAGAGTAATATACGATCGTATCGTGTAGGTCTTTTTTATTTGTCACTAATTAGAAGTAGTGTAGTTAGTGTTTGGTCGTATTAACATGATTTGGCCTATTTGTATAATGTTTCATGATAAGCACCATATCGCCTACCAAAATTCATTTGCCCGTAAAATTACTTCATTCTATGTGAAGGCCGAAATATCCACCACGATATTAATAACCAAAGCTCCTGCTGAGTTCAAAGATTTATTACTCGTTAAAATACTATGCTGTGTCGATTTTCTATTTTAGTGAATTTCTTTAGCAAGCAGACCTTATAAGTAGAGTAATAATATTTTATAATATATATATAATATGTATACTCTTCAAAATAATAACCTGTAAAAGCAGGTGATAGTTGAACTTGGAAGATATATGTCCACGATGTCTACTTTTACGCATTACGAGTGCAGTCCAGTAGTATGTATTCCGGAATGGAATTAGATAATATGATTTATGTACCCAAAGAATATACACTTTAATAAAAAATTATGTCGATTCTTAACAACGGAAAATTACTTATTCCTAAATTAAATATTCTTATCTCTCGTCCCTAACGATAAACGTAAAAGGTCTTGAGGAATTGCTTAATCGATTTATTTCAAATAAAAACAAACTTTAATAACGTCAGTTATACTCAGTCACTCGTCAGCGACAGTTAAACCGTCCCTTTCGACTGAAAATTTATTGGCTCCCCATTTCGAGTACATCAATACAGTTGTGGCAAACCTTCGAGGTGATTAATACATCATGTAATGGAGTTCAAAGCGCCCACTTTAGATTATACCCCATTACGGTTCCCTGTGATTATGTAGGGATAAATGCTAAACCAACATGGGGAACATATATTGATTGGAGAGTGCCTCCATCAGTCTCTTTGGAGAAAGGCTGAACTAGCATAGATAATGGCGTGGTTGTTATTTTTTGTATTAAAGAAATGACTGATTGAGTATTTTAGAACATTAATATGACATCGCTTCTATCAACTAATTCGCACACACGCCATCTTTTAATACCTAATTTCACGTTGTGAAGTGGAAGGTTCAAGAAGCGGCAAAATGGAATAGAAAATATTTTAATGGAATTAAATTTAGAGAGCGAGAATTTTATTTTACTGTTATAAAACTAGTGGACTTAATATAAAGGGTTCACAAATGGCAAATGTTACTATGCACCTCCATTTATTTTTTATCCAGTAATTTCATCATACCTACTGGATGTAGATGTAGTTTTGCTAATACGCGAGTCTCGCAGATTTTTTTTATTCACATTTCATTAGGGTTATTAGTTATCGCATTAAAGTTTGCAATGCGTCTAAGACAAATATGTATGTATAGGCTGTAAAAACCTTTAACTATTAAAATAAAGGTTTCGAAAAAAAATTTATAATAAATAATAACTAAGTCCATAAGGAAAATATTTCTTATCGGAGGAAATTTAAAATACTTTGGTAACCTAGCACCTTGATTGACAATTAATTTCGTAGAGGCCCAGAGGCACTTGATTTTTTTACATCGCGTCACTGGATGCCTCGTAGTCTAATGGTTTTTGCAGTTGCGACTATGTTAGTAAAAAGGTGAGAATATGTTAAGACGATATATTTTTGATCTTGTCACTGCAACTTCATCTAACCTGGTGTTTCTGAGCGAGGACCAAAAAAATAATACAATGAGGCGACATTTCTTTATAATCACATCCTGCCAAGGTGTGCACTAAGTTCTCAAATTTTACGGACAGAATGCAAATTGACCTCTGCTCTCGACGAACCTTTAATACTTAACTCTATTTTTTCTAATCTGATAACTATTCCTTCTAATTACTTTTATTGCTATTCATACAACTTCCCAAGTATCCAACTCTTTCACTTCTTGTAGATTTTAATTTCAATGTTTTTATCTCTTCGGATTTTCTGGAAAAGGTCATAATTTTTTTATTTACTTATTATCTCTGGGTTGTACATTTTCGTACTAATTTCTAATTCCAGAGGCGTCATATTTTGAAATTTTCCCGTCTTTACTAGCAAAGCTATGTCGTGAGTACTACTTGTTATTTTGCTGTGTAAGCACACGCCAATGACAATATAATATATAGCATTTTCTTTCATTTCACCTTGTCCATATCGACCTTAAATGGTGCTGTACACATTCATTCCTTGAGTCTTGCTTTTTGTCTGATACGTCTACTTTAATCCCAGCTACTAGTTCATCATTTAGACGGCGGATCACATTTATGTGAGTGAAGTCCTCTTGGGTTTTCCACAAGTCAGGTCGTTTGCAGCCGACGTTTCGATGGCGTATTCTGCCATCGTCTTCAACGCCCCTGAAGACAATGGCAGAGTACGCCATCGAAATTTCAGCTGCAAACGACCTGACCCGATAGAAAACCGGAGAGGACTTCACTCAGCTAATACGCCGGGAAAGTACCAAATCATTCACATTTATGTGATTAAATGGTACACCTTCTGCCCTTCCAAATATAAAGCACTCTTTTCCGTATTGCTAAATTCTTTTTCAAATCCACGGATACAATAAATGCCTGTTTATCCTTCCCACTCCTATCTAGATATCCAAGGGGCAAAGTACTTTTCCTTGTTCCCGGGCTCTTCCTGAATTGGTTTTCATACGGGAATTCCTCTCCCTTTTTTTGCTCGTTTTCTAAGACTAATATTGGCACTCCATTCGACTTTTTCGTGGTCAGACTTACGTATTAATATTTTTTTTTATATTTACCTGATTGTTTCCTTTAGGATTGAGTACAATTTACTGTAGAGTGAGTTCAAAATTTCTTAATTCTATCGGTATTTCTCCAGTTCGAAAAGTTTTTTAGACATCTCATACCCGTTTCTCATTTTTTGTAGGTAACATCGTCCTATATAATTTGTAGGTAACATCTTTCTGTATAATTATAATTTCACCATTATTTTCATGAATCCTGTCATTTCTTGGAGTGTGCTACTTGAAGTGATTTCTCAGTTTTAAGCATTTCATAGGCCAATTAGGTTTTCCCTACCCATCGCTTCCTTTCCTTCCATGCAGTCTTCACTAAATTCTCTGTCATCCCGATTCATTTTATTTCTTATATTTTTTGTAAGATTATTCTCCTTCGGTTTTTACATTTATGATCGTTCCCCTCCATCAATCGGTTTAGGTATTTTTCCTGTGAACAACCTCTTGGAAGTTCTTAGTTTACCCAAACCAAGCCGAGTCGAAGCTAACATAGATTACTCTTTCAATGTCCTTATAGGTTTCTGCACAAGCTTCTTGGCTACTTTCCTCTTTTTATAAGTGACTCCAAACTTCATCAAATATAAGTTATAATCCCTAAATATGGTATTTAATGATGTGGAAGGTTAACATTTGGTCGTCAGAAATACGTTTTATGTTTTACTTGGAAAAATGTCTTCATTAAATTTAAGGAAAATGTAAATATGATATTTATTTCAAATTCCTTGAATTGAATTTTTACAGCAAATCTACTGTAATCAGCATTAGACTATTCCGAGTTACTATTGAGTCGCATCATTATTTCTAATTGTTTAACGATAACATCTCGAAAATTTTATCTGTAAAATAAGAGGAATTTTATTTTTCAATATTTTTATTAACAAAAATGTGTAAATCATATAATACAGGAATATTTAACAAAAAGTATTTTTCAAGATAATTACTTTAAATAGTTTTTTAGTCTTATTTCCTCTTTCCATGGAAACAAATCTTATACCGTGGGCTGAATTAGCTCTTGCATCAAGTAAAAAATACACATGATATTGGGACGACTTCTGATTACTTTTTTTCACGGATACTGCATTAATTTAATTTTCCCGATCGAACATCCAGAAATAAGGGGAGAAGTGATCTGAAGGCAAGTTCTTCACTCGTGTATTTATGAGTCTATATCGAAGTCCGTATCTAAGAGCGTAATGTTCGACACGTGTTGCTGAGCAATTAGAAAAATTCGTAACCGGCATAGTGGAAGGGTGCTCAGGCCTATTCCTGCAACCCATAACATGGCACGTAAAAGCCACTAACTATGCCAGGCGTTCCCACGAGCCCGAAAACCTCATGCATAGTTAAGGTCTGGTCATCCTACTCACCTCTACTCGACAACACCTGTGCACGCTTTATTACGCGTCCGTAATACATTTGGTGACGTAACTTTTTATTATTCTGATTTGAAGTGCGATTTTGCGCTTTCCAATAGTAAATTTATATTTGTAGAAGTCATAAATATTGGTTAAAATTATTACTTTGCAGAATTATTACCAGTTTTCTGAATGCATACGTTAATACATTTGTAATAGGTTGATATATGATAATGTTATATATTATAATGTTTATCTCATGCTATCGAATTAAATAATTTTTAATATGAATATCCTGACTAGATATCTGTCACCAAACTACAGTCCAGTTATGAAAAAATTGGTGAATAACTTTTTTAAGTTTATTCATAAATATATTTGAAAAAAAAAGAAACTTGCTTAATATAGAATCTTCGCGTAAATAAATGATTGGGATTTCCATTTAAGGTATTTAAACTAATAAATTTCTCAGCCTCAGCACTCGTAGCCATAAAATATGTTTCTCACAATATCTATATATATTTTTATCTATCACTTAGGGTTTGGTGAATTTGGCATTCACATGTAGGCGTTTTTCTGAATACGAAATGTTAAGCGTCTCCTTGAGCGTTATATAATTTGAATATTCAATAAAAAATTAAACTCCATAATTATGAATAATAAATATTTCAATAATATTTGTATAAACTAAATAAATTGACTTCACCACCACAGTGATCAACCTGAAGGTTGGTATGTTAAGTGAGGGTAGAGCTCACCTAGTACTAAGCCCATGGCGTGTGGAAATTCACACATCAGGGT
>WURS02007314.1:0-12523 GCA_011762765.2 Rhinocypha anisoptera | reverse complement strand
ATAATACACTTTTTCTACTTATCTGGTAGTTAAAGCTTAACAAAGACTTTAACAGAGAGTCATAATACCGGCCCTAAACAAACTAACAATCCACATTGGTTGTCATGTAGCTTCTTGTTATTATTACTGTTAGCCACCATACCATCACACATTTATTATCCACTTTTGTGCCAACCCCTATCACCTGGTACATATAAGCAAAAAATGCCAGGGTTTTTATGTGGAATTTGTTATTAAATTGTGTTGTTAAATTACACATTTAAATATTTATCAATTTGTTAACATCATATTTTTTATTTACACTCCAAACACAGGGATATAAAAATATTATTTATATTTTTTACCTCCTAAACAATATAAGACAAAAATATTTATTAAACAAAAAATCGGGCTGATAGTTCGGCCCACTGGAACTTAAATTGTTAATGTGCTTATCAGTCACATATGTTTGAGTGCTCATTCAATATAATGAGGGGAAGAGAGAGCATTAAAAAAAAAATGAAGTGCCTAAAGTAACCATGATAAATTAACTATGTGGATATTTAAATGTGACTACAAATTGTGCGCCAACAACAATCATGCATATGCGGGGTGTTAGGACACAAGATTAAAATTTCTCGGTTTGAGCAGTTTTTCCGTAAGTTCCAAAGTTTGACTTTGTATTGTTTATAGTAATAATACATAAAAATGCTATTAGAACTGGAATTTCAATATGAGCCTTTTAGAAGCACCTATTAGGTGCAGTTTTAGCACCTTTAAAAAGGTGACTTATGCATGCCTAATATGGCGAGTGCCTTGTGAAAGGCACCTTTTTTGATACATGTGCTAAGTGAGTATATAACAAGAAAAGATATATCACAAAACCAATTAAGGGACTGTAAAAAGATATATATTATCATTTTGAAACATACAGCCTCAAGGCACAGAAGAAATTAAACAAGGATGATATTAAAAGGAAGAATTATTCCAACATTCTTCTTTTACGATTCACAAGCACAATTCTTCATTCTGAATTATCCCATGGCCCTCTTATTTTACAAATCATGAAAAGTGTTTAAATGAAGCTGTGTATTATGCAATTATATCCTTTAACACTACATATTTAAAATTAAGAATAATATCACTCTTATTTTACCCACTACAAGTAAGATATTCTCACTCTTCTCTCTCTAATAAATGAACTTGATAAGAAACAACAACATATCTTTGTAAACACATTGATGTATTAACAGTGTAGATACAATACATTTATTGCATATTTCAAACAAAACAGTGATAACATAGGATGTTATGATCTTATAAAATAGTAAGCAAGAATGAGAATGAGGACAATCACCAAATACCTGCAGAGAGAGCTGCAAATCTGCAATATTAAATATGTATCTTAATGTGGCTTTCAAGGTTTAAAAAAGATTTATAAATACAGTCAAACCAAAAACAAAGTGTTGCAAAATCCAAAACATGAAATAATACTAACATTCCTGCATCATTTCAAAAATTTGGAGAAAAATATAATGTTCTTAATACTCCACAATGCTGATGCTAATTTGGCTACGAAAACATTGATAATTTGGTTGACCTAACTGAATGCCCAACAGTAAAATAAATACTACATAATTAAAACAATTCTCTTATGATACATAAACATCTTAGTAGTGCAGCTCAAGTACTTTAATAGTGTAATCATCGGTATTACAAATAAAAACAGCTGCAGATAATAATTCCCAAACTATGTTTTAATATTTCAGTCTTCTCATTAATAAATATAAAATTCAGGGCTTGATCATAATCCTATCTCATTTTGCTCATATGGTTTTTCTATATCCTGAGATATACATCTCTATTAGAGATCACGAAACCTTATGGCCTCACTTTACATTATAATCAAAAATTAACTGGCCAATAGATAAAAAGTGAACTAATTTATATCATCAGTCTTATGCATCTTATCACTTAATATACAATTATTTCCATAACAGCTGAATTTTTTAATGCAGTACTCTGATGAAATCATCTGCAAGATAAAATCCAGGAGTTCTTTTTGTTTTGCAAGGTACAGCATCTAATCGATATAACAATAGAATATATTCTGAAGCAGTGACTCAATGCAAAGGAATATGTACTTAGAATAAAATCTGCCAAAAAAGTGTCTTTCCTGCTCAATTCCAGCATCTTCTGATATGAAAGTTACGTGACTTTATGCTAGGCTTCAATACATATGCTGACTGGCATATGTCTGCAAAGAGAAAATAGCCATTAATTATACAATTACTCTTATTTGCTCAGGCTGATGCAAAGTAGCATATCATAAATTTATATAGCCAGAAAGTGTAGGTAGTTCTACCCTTAACCATAGATGTATATTTCCAAAATGAGAAGTATTTCGAATTTGTTCAGAAAGGAAAATACTACATGAAAAAAATAATGACTTCAACAGCTAATTAAATGAGAATGTAGCCAGTGTACTAAAGGTTATAGGGTGATAAAATATTTAGGAAGTATTAAAAAATGCACAAGGTATCAAAAAATGAAAACTACAGCAATGTGCATTAAGGCATAGTGTTCATGTTATGATATTGGGAAAACATTCTGACACAAGTAACAGGGTGGAAAACAATTTTATTTTGGGACTAATCATGATTAAATGAATGAAATAGAGAGCCTGGAAAAACAAATATTGAAAGTAGCATGTATTTAAAATTGTTTATGTGGACAGATAGCATACTTTCCACAGATGCCAAGGGTTTTGCAGAAGAAACATAACTCAGAGATGATATAAGTAGCATTCTTGTTGCAGCAATCATCATGATGTCAAAGTTATTTGTGACATAATAAGATTCAGTTTAAACTTGATTGAAATTTTAACTCGATTGTCAATAACAATCATGATTGTCACAATATTGAGAATATTCTTAAGTATCATGCTGGAGGGTCCATTAATGGTCACTGGTCTAGAGCAATCAAGGCGTGACATAAGATCTTACGTAGTAATCACTTAATGAATACAAAATATCATGATCTCCAACAAAATTGACAGCTGTGTGATGGTCAAGTAAAAACAATAGTAATTACTGCTTTAAGTAGACGTGTGCCTATTATTTGAATTATTTGGGTGAAAAAATATACTGTATAATCATTTAAGATGTAAAATTCTGCCAAGAATTAATCTTTGTGATTTCCACTGACATTATTGTCACTGGCAAAAAAATGACCAATGTGAGATAATAAAGCCTTGAAACAGACTGCAGGCATTAGTTTCAAGTTAACCTTGAGAATATCCATTTTCTTTTCCAAAGGAAATGTGAAAAATGTTTAAGGGTATGGAAATATCTTCTAAGCATGGAGTGTTCTAACATTCATATCTGGCTAATACTTTTTTAAGAATACAGTTATTATAGCTTCATTTAGTTCATATGTTGAAAAGTAAGAATATTTTCAGGAACTAAAAAGCTGTCAAAGATATATTAGTTGTTTTCATATTAGAAAATACTAGGTCTCTTTCCTGACAAAAGAAAATAAAATGTTACACATCCATCTGTCACAGCATGATAAGACCCAGTATATCCTTACTTGGTGAATATTATTATCCCCTATCCCCAGGAATTATGCATATTTTACTGATTTCTCGTAAATTGTACTAAACATGTGAGACCTAAGGAAAGGAAAAACATAACATTATTACACTCAGTTTTGCACCAAAATATCTTACAAAAAGCTCCAAAGCAAAACAATTAAAAATATTTCTTTGGAGTGAGAACTGGGCTATCTTTTTATTTAAAATGTGACCTTTGATATTTGATTACCACTGAAAAAGTTAAATATTTTTTGCCTTAAATGCACCACATGGGATGAGATTCATCCAGAATAATGTAATCCAAATAAATCAAAGTTATAATGTTACTTATACTTAATGGCAAGATTAAATATGCATTAACAAGCATAACTTGAATTAAAAATAAAATTTTCCTTCTGGTGAATAGATTAGTCCACCCTCCTTAATAACTGAAATACTTCAGACCATGTTAAATTTGAAGCTTACAGGTCGTAAGTTATATTTATCATTCTAAGCTAAGTTATATACCATTTTTCCTTCAATTGATGTAAAATTCATATTTTATGAAAAACATACAAAATACTTTTTTTATATCTCTTGCCATTATAGTATAAAATATAACTTTATATTCACAACAACCGAATTTCGATTTCCTCCAATAAATAATATGCACTGATTTTTATGAAAGCCTGATTATGTGATCGATGGTAGGGGGTATTCTTTCACTGGAGAACAACTGCCACCAGACTACAATGCTTCATGAAAGGCTTTCCCCGAGAGAAAAACCTTAAGTGACATCTTGGTCCCTTCAACAACAGTTCATACAAAAACTGGATTCTCCCTCTGCATTGTCACTCAGATACACAAAACAGTTGATCTTATGCAAGATGCAAATAAGATGTAGCACCGAAACGGAATGGCTTCTCTTGGATCAGCCATCCAATTTGACTTTCACCTTTCCTCATGTCTTGCAAAACTAATCACGTGACCAAGTTGACAGAGTTGACAGGGCTATAGGAACTAGGGTCATCTGCATAGTGGTGCCTAGGCTGGTCTTCTTCATTCCCTGTAAGCAAGCATCGGGAAAGAGTCAGCACCTCAACTTCGACATGTGACAGTGATTAATTCCAAAGTATGGAAAATTTTTCATCCATTTCATTCATTTATTTACAACAAGAAATTTGGCATAAATAAATTTTATCATAAAAACAAACAAAAACACTCCTGAACTCTTAATAACTTGTAAAATTATTACAAAAATAGTTGTGCATCATCATACATGTGCATCTGGTTTTACAAATGTTTTGAGATCCATTACCAACTGTAAGAACTGTGGTGATGAATTTTCAAATCAGAAAGGTTTTTAACAAAACTTGGTCTATCATCTCTAAACCCAAATTCTCTCTTTCTTGGTTGTGCCACAGCATGCCATTAATAACATCTCACAGCTCAGGACCCAAGTTATTATTTTTTAAATCTTTCAGCTTCTAACACAGCCAAGTAAATATGAGTATGGTGACAACTTTTACAGAGTAATCACTCTTTTTACCATGCAAATTTCAAGGACATCTACACGTCACGTTAAGAGGGGAATATGTACATACTGTATTTACTCATATAAGCCATGCACCTTTTTTTCTCAAATTCCTACTGTTTTCATTGCATATTTTTTTCCCCCAATTAATTTTGCTTGTTTTTCCAAAATTTCATACCAGTTAACATATTGACAACAAATTGGTGTATCTGTAAATCATTCCTAAATTTTGAAGCATTTCATAAAAAAATCATCATGATTTTGAGCGTTTGATAGATTTGAGCACATGAAATTTTGAGCGTACAATGACTATTTGAAGAAAGGCCAGATTAGAATCACCACTTGACAAAGCATTTACTGTTAGAAGAGATTTTTTTAAGACGAGAAAAGTATTTATAAGCAGTTACACTGTATAAATCATAGTAAAAATAAAAGTTGTTGATAAATCATCTGAGTTCACTACTACTGTGGTGAGAGCAAGTGACAAGATGGTGACTATAAGGCATTTATCTATCAGGAACACATGGTATTTTACTTTTATTTGTTGATACACTGACAAACTTCCATAATAATCAAGTAATCACAGAACTACTAGTTCTCGAAACAATTTAGTCAGATATTATATTGATCCACCTGTATGACTGGACGATGTGATTGTAATAACTGTGATTACTACTGTAAATGAATGGTACAAGAAAAATATTCGCAAAAGAGTGGTGATAATAATGTCATCCAATAAATTTATATGAAATGCATACATATGTTAACGCTTGAACTTGAGCACCACATTTTATTAAATAAGGTGTTTTCAGGTTCTGACAAAGACAGGCACCAGAGCAAAAATATTAATTTTTTGACAAAAATATCTTTTTTCCTCTTGAGCCTGCCTGAAAATGGGAATTGCAGAGGCTACATGAGGGCATGGCTTACATTAGTAAATATGGTATATTTGAATTTTAAGAAGGGAACAGAACAAACATGCAGGGCAACAGACATTAGAGTTTATATGATCTGGGGTCTAAATCCAGCAGAGCAATTGAAGAAAAAAGATTAAAATTGAGTATTAGTATTTCATAAGACTGATACAAGTTGCCATCAATATCAGTTCAGTTCTCTCCTATTATTGGATGATACAGCCAGTACTAAGAGCCAAAGGTAGTGACGATCTTGTTACTTGGAACCCACACTGAATTGTGGTGAAGATTGAAGAAGCCCTCTGACAAAATCACTCCACGAATTCCTGAATTCTCTTTAAGTGTTCTGTGTAAAATCATGACAGAAACGTTGGATAGAGAAAGTTCTGTGCATTATGAGTACCAAAAATTCTCATGCCAAAACATGGACAAAATACTGTATTTATCCAAATATTAGACAACTTGAATAAGATAAGATATTTATTTGTCCAGCAAGGTATAAGATGAACCCCCTTTTTCTGAGTCTAAATTTTGGAAAAAAATTCTAGTTTTATTTTATGGTAAATATGGTATTACAAAAATGCATAATAAATGTATAAATACCCTAAGTACCTGATTACAGCAGAATCCTGATTTTACACAAGAAAAAAAGACCTGAATTGTCAGTGTTTTATTAAATCAAATTATGTAAAAAGAGATAATAGCTTTTCTGATAAATATGCTAAAAACTTGTTATGAACCATAATAAAATACTCTTCTTGGTCATTATATCTATTGTCACTAGAAATTTATGTATATACTTTTGTTATTTATATTTTATTGGTTCATATATTCAGTATTTGCAAATAAAACTTTTAATTATCACAAGGTCGGTCTGAATCGGCAAAGTACAATCAGTACTTTGTAATGGCCTGGAGTCACTTTATGTCTCATCAAGATGTTCCTGTTACTGAAAAATATTTTTTGTGTATGCTGAAAAACTCGTGGTGAATCGAAGTAGCACAATTGGATAGAAATATCCTAATATTGCAATTTTTTTTGCATGTAATAGTGCCTGTCTGGTGAGAAAGTTGTTCATTCTTCCATTTTAATGAGGAAAATTCGTTGTTTTCATAAAATCTCATTTTAAATTGCATGAGTAGCATGTGAGACCATATTTTGTAATTATTACACTCCAAATTGTCATTAATTTGTTTGTAATTACACTGAATCCTCTAGCACCTTAATAATGGTTACTTTATTGGTTTATTTCCTTTCGTTTTTGACTAACTTAAACCTTGTATTGAATTCGACTGAACAATGAGCACCGGTGTGAAAAGTGCTCTGGAAGGACCCAAAAGATAGCGTGTCACTCAGAACAGCTGAGGAGGATCCTATATATACGAGGATCCTCACAGCTACTGTTTCTATGCTTCCTATCTCGAGGTCAAGCCGTCTTGTAAGTGGTAGTTGTGGCGTAGTATTTGTCCTAAACAAGTATACATGCCTGTAACCCATGATTGAATAACGTGATGACATATGTTAAAGTAAAATAATAATGTAAACTAATAAGAATCCTGGCAGTAATTTGTTACTATTGAATTACATAGTAGTGTATGGAATTACTTTAAATTTAATTAGACACTGACATCAAAATGATTCTTCTAGATTTTGCTTAAGTTCCATTAAGTTCTGTCATTTTTGTTTCATCAAAACAAATCAATACTTTATTCGTTAAGCCAAAACAGCCCTACAATCATTGTAAAATTTATGTAATTTTAAATAGTGACACCATAAGAATGCATAAAAGATCCACCGAAACTGCATCATCACATGCATAAAATTGAATTTTTTTTGTAAATCGGTATATGTAAAATCATTATTCTACTGTATCAGACGACTCAATTATAAGATGATTCCACATTTTTCTGAGGCTAAATTTGGAAAAAATCCTTGTATTATATTCAGGAAAATACAGTATATATGTACCTGCATTACAATCTCTGTAAATTTCTTGAAAATGTGTACCCTTTTCGATTTTGAAAAAAAAATTATTTATTTATTATCCCATTGCCTATAAACAGCACTAAGCGAATTATGGTGGCACATCTTTTATAATGTATAATGAAGAGAATGAAACACACACATCTATGCCCTAGGTGGAGAATAATAAACTCTACCTAGCTGGGATTCGAACCCACGACCCCCAGATTGGTAGATGAGGACATTACCCCATCACCTCCAAGATCGGCATTTTGTAATCTTACTTTCTGGATGGCCCTTATATTTGTGACATACTCAGTGTGAGATGTGCAGCTTACAACTGTAGTCTGAGTTAGGGAATTTCTGCTTGATTACACTTTTTTGCCAGAGTCAGGTGTTTGGTGGGTCATTTGAAGTAGTAATGGAGTGCTAACAAACTTTTGAAATAACTTAAAAATGAAAAAAATCACACACAATAACACAACACAATAAAGGAGTAAAATGCAAGATGGGATAGTACATTTCTTCCTCTCTAAAGATTTCTATAGGCAACAGTATTTGTCTTAGTCTTGGGCTCAATTTGAATATCACTACCCTAGCAAGAATTAGAGCTTTCAGTGTAATTATCTCCTAGTAGGAAAAGAAGTGGATCATGTATTCCATAAAAATATTTTATTTAACATGGACTACATTTCAGCAAATTATGTCTTCTTTGAGTATGAAATGAAGATGACAATTTGTCAAAAAGTAGGCCTTGTTAAATTGAACCTTTCTGTGGACTTTATAGAGTCTACCTCTTTTCTCTTCAATGGATGTTCCATCAAATAAATCTTGAGATTGTTTCCACCCTTATATATGTCAAACCTCCAGGACAACAAATTATGCTTACTTGACAAGAGAAAAATCTTTGACATCCCCAGTCTCCCACTGATTCATAAAGAAGTTGCACCAGTGGCATCATTGGTGATGATGACAGATGGTTTACAGGATTTAAAATGATATGAAACAACAAACAAAACACAGGGATTCAACAATCAAACACTGAGAATGCACATGGGGAATCTTATAAAAACTGCTACAGGTAGTAGACATGGATTATCTCATTAATGAACTTAAAAGATTCCAAAATCAAAGTGAAGTTAAAGACATGGAGCACAATCATTATTGGCATATGAGATTCTAGAGAAGGGCGAATACTATAAACATCAAATTTGCATGAATTAATGGTGAAAAACACAAATCACAACCATATGAATAAATGCAAAGCTGACCTATTTGCTATAAGAGGAATGACTTGCGACCTCATTGCATATTCTTCGGATGCAACTGAAGAAAGGAAATCAATGTGTTAAATTATATATATGCAAGAGAATGATCAGTGAGAATTTCAGCTTCTTCATATTATTACAGAGGTGAATGGATCTTACATGCTTGAAATAAAACAAAATTAACTTCCCAATATATTTCAGATAAATTATGAGCCAAACTCACATGCCAAAAAGTTTTCATTATGCAAATTGTTTTCTAAGTTATAGCCAATGAATCAGAAAACAGATCTGATTTAAACTGACAAAATATACTGTGGATATTGACAGTATTTTTTCTCTACTTGGCAACCTTTAGTAATGACTGCAATCCAATTCAAACAAGCATAACATTTCAATAGAGCAACTTAACATAAATACATAATATGTAACATGAGAAAAATATATTAATATGATTACATTTTTATGTAGAACAATTGACTTATAACAACATACCTGCAGTAAGTGCTTCCACTCTTGACCTGTCTGCAACAATGTACACGGAAGTAAGTATGAAGAACAGACTGCCTAATACCTCCATAAACAGAGGCACAAACAAGGAATACTGAAGACTGTGGAAACATACTATGGACTCAACTCCTTCAGGACAGGCATCATCAGGAGTAACCTGATGTAATGGGCTTGCTGTGGTACTCAAGGCTAGACCCACTGGACTTGCAACAGCCAGAAATTTGGATGATCGCCTTGAAAGGGAGCGGATTAGAGCATCTGAGATCTGAAAAGAAGTTAAAAATGAAACAGAGCTAGAAGTGAAAGCCATAATTCACAGAAACTATTGGAAGGACCCAAAGAAAAATGTAATGAAACTCCTGGTGCAAATATGAGAATAATATTTCACCATTGAAAAATCATTTACTCCACCAGGATGTTAACTCTAAGATTTTGATCAATTTTGCCAGTTATGCCTCCATGTACTCCTGATAGCCATTTTCTAAGTTTTTTCAAGGGATAAGATATTTTGACTGGCTGCCAAAAATTTGCAGTGAGCAGTGTATTTAATAAACCAGCAAATTATAATTAATTCCACTCTATTGTTCCAACAAAAGATGTCTACATGAAAAAGTGGACATAAGCAAAGTTTTAGTGGATATAAGCCTATAAGAATAGGTTTATCAAAAATATTTTTAATAACTTTCTGTTAATTAAATTCTACACATGTTAGGGCTAAAACATACTAAACAAGACTTTGGTTTCAATCCAATAACTTGGCTTCCAACATAGTGAATTATGCATTGTGACAGGTTAGGATTAAAATATATTTATAATGTTTAATGAAAGGATTAAAATATATTTATAATGATTAATAGGTCCAGATTTTGTATCAACTGCTCATGAAACATTCTATGTACATGCAGCATATTTAAAGGAGAACCCACAAACTAACATTTATTACAATATGTCACTTCCTTTCACAGAATTTAATCATACTTAATTTCACAATTAATATTGATTTCATACAAGTGCAAGCAGAAATTCAGTATTGAAAACATTAATAGCAATAATAGGTATGTTCCACAAATATATTATGACATAACAATTATTATAGCTTATGAGAAATTAAATGACCCAAGACACTGTAGAATCAGGAATATTAGTGCTCCCCCTTAATAGTTACATAATCACATAAACACCAGAGGATGTCAGTTGACTTTCAAAAAACAGAATGGGATATTGGAAAAGAGCTATCTTATCAGTGGAATGTTTTCACAATGTCACATGAGCTTAATACCCACTTGAAGGATTAGATTAGGCACTTTGATATAAGGTTGCCTATAAATTATATCCACATACAAAGCTATATCAATTGATCTTTGATAAAAATAATTTATTATGCATGGCTTTCACAGTAATTTCAATTTTTTTCATCAGCTATCACATACATTTAGAGATTACTCTTTATCAATTAATTGATTTTTTGCAAAATCCAATGCAAAAGTTTTGTACAAATATGTTATGTAAGCCTTTGAAAAAGCTTAAGTTTTGTAATTCACATTGGCATCTGTATGAATTGCTAAAAACTGACTAGAATCAGGTAATGAAGGATCATAAGAAATACAAACCAGTCCAACAATGTAGGGGCTCCCTGCATCACCAAAAGCGTGAGATCCGAGGATTTGCATTGCTTCAGCAGTAGACCGTCTTGTAGGTACAACAACATACTGAAAATATATCTTTCTTTTAACATCTATCTTCCAATATTTTTTAGCACTTTAGCTATTATTCTGAAACTAAAACACATGAGAATGTACTATATTCTAAATGTTAAAATAATGTACTAAATGGAATGCTTTTCTAACTAGTGTAATTCATGTTTGTAATCAACATACAGTAGAAGTTCGATATAGCGAGTATGGGATATAACGAGAGTATCGCTATAGCGAGTGATCGTTTTGCATTGGTTGGTCCACATGTTAAAACATAGGGAGTTCTGCTGGTTATTATTAGTGGTCATACTATCGCTATAGTGAGTAGATTTTGCCATGGTTGATGTTCGAGTCGCATACCTCGCAGGATTCAAAAATGCATTACATGGTCATGCATTGTGAATCTACACTGTAAGAAAGGCTTTACAGTGATTTTGTGGTGATTTTACGAGAGGAGGCTTTGTGATTTTATGCCACAGACTCCTGGGAATGACTGAACAACTTATCTTGGAATCTGTGCTCCAGTCTGTCATTTCCTGGAGCTATTTCGTCCTTATAGCCGATCAATCGGAATAAAAGAACATATGGAGCGATGAGCTACACTTGTGGACAATGCAGGAAAAGGTATTGTTGAAGGTCAGACGGGGAGGGAGAGACTGCCAATCAATGGGAGATCCCCTTTTCAGGTCCGTTTTTCATCGACAAGCAAGAGAAGGGATTAGTTGATAGTCAGAGTGAGGTGCAAACAAACAAGGGGGAATCTACTTTTCTCTAGGTCTAACCCAGAGTGAAGGAGATCCTATCGGGTGGTCCCATTTGTCTGTGTTGATCTTAGCAGGACAGCCAATCTCTCGGACCTCTTTTTATTTATGGAATTGTAATTCTTAATTGTAGGTCATACCTTATCTGTGATTATTCATGAAACGTTGCAAAAGATACTACCAATGCGTGAAGTACATTAGTTACGAGTGCGTGAGTTTTGTTGAAGATATTTTAAATTATTTTTAATGAAGCGATCTATCTTCAATGCATTTGCGGATGGATTGATACAACTACTTCAGGGCTCATTTTCGCCCACTTTTGGTGCCATT
>WURS02007303.1:0-12524 GCA_011762765.2 Rhinocypha anisoptera | reverse complement strand
GGTGGGGCAGGCCATAAAGGGTCAATTGTACGTTTTGATCAATGTAAAAGCGCTGCAACTCTCCGTCAGTAACCCGAGGAACAGGAAAAACGTTTTCCGAAACGGGGAATCCAAAAATCAAAATTCATGTTTTCGGCGTGCTTCGAAACAATGCATCAAGTGGAACTGAAGACCAAAATAAGCATGGAAACTTATTTTTTGGGAAGACTGGCATTGCTGCTTTGATTTAAAGAAGTTCGCCTCCGCTTTCTTGACAAACCCCTGACGAGGCTTATAAGTCTTTCAATTGGAAGTGAACTTTAGTTAGCTTCCATGATCATTACGCATTACAACGACCATAGATTTACTCACCAAATAAAAAATACATAAAACGGTTTGTTTATGTTTTTGGTGTGCTGTTAAATTAATAAACACACGTGAATTTTTTCATGTGGAACACAGGTAATTTTGAGGAACATAAGAATATTTGCGAAACCTGTGGACCGTAAAAAATTCTTTCAATGAAGAATTTAATTCTAGAAAATTTTGATATGGAAAATGGAATGCAAAAATTAAAAAAATCGCATGACCATAGATCACGAAAAATGACTAAATGATTGAATGGCATGATAAATACTACAGATACATGTAGATTTTTTAACAAATAATTTTGAAAAAAAATTACTTTTTATAACCTCGATGTCAAACAAGGGTGGTATGGGATTGAAATAACCAGTTTTTTTTTACAGAGGAAAGTTTTTCAAAGGAGTGTAAAAAAAAACTTACCCGCCAACTCAACGTGCTCTCAATATTTTTTTCCATTTGGATCGCAGGTGGGAAGAAATGGGAAGATACGACCTTCCTGCAGAGATCGACTATGTTCTGAGTAAAACAGGAAAAACCAAACTATTCTACGCCGGGCACTCGATGGGCACCACGATGTTTTACGTCATGGGATCAATGCGGCCGGAGTATAACTCGAAGATTATCGCACAATTCTCCTTGGCTCCCGTGGCATTCATGAAAGGAGTTAGATCACCCATAGCCAAGCTTTCTAAATTTACGTTCGAATTAGAGGTGAGAGGAATTTCTACAGCCAACGTATATCATCCTGCTAAGCCAAATGTCATTTAATAATCTGGTGTGAACTCCTTCGTATGTCTTGACGTAGGTATTAAGGGTACTTCGTAATGTAAATAATATTTTTTGACAAGTGAAGGTAGAACTCAACCAGTAATGAGCCCGAACGGGTGTGAAAATTCACACTTTAGATTACTGTGGCCAGATTTTTTTTGCATCTTCACATGAGTGTGTCTTTTGCAAGTTTTTTCTATGTTTATGTCACTATTAAATTTCCTCGGAGTCAATTAAAGAGTAAAATTAAAAAAAATATAATTAAATTAATATATTATTAATTATATTTATTCTATTAAATTTTTATTACATTTAACTGATATCTTAATTTTGGCTCAGTGTCAATGATGAGTTGCAATCATCCAAGTAGAGTTCACAGGAAAATCAATATCTAGCAGCAGTAAGTTATTATTCTCATATTATTTATTCTACTATAATTTCGCAGTGGATCTTCCAAAAACTTTCAATTAACGAGTTCATGCCCGACACGGACGCGATGGAACTCGCGGGGGCCTCCTTGTGCAGGGACCTAGCACCCACGCAAGAAATGTGCAGCAACGCGCTGTTCCTCCTCTGTGGATACGATTCTGAGCAGCTGAACAAAGTACGTAAAACGCAATATTTGTCTTCACTTGACGAAGCAGAAGGACACGAAAAAAATAAAATAGGGATACGGAAATAAGTGTGACTATTCTAATTGTTCGCAGATGTATGTCACTCTGGGTGACTTTGAATTATTCTCTTACATTAGTGTTATTGGAATTTATGTTTATCTTAGTTATTTATTACGCCGTGGTTATGCACTGTTGCCTTTCCACCGAAAGAAAATCAATAATTTCCGCAATACCATGATGTGACGGATACCAATACCGACGGAACCGTGTGAAATCCTTGCACATTCTGGAAGTATGAGAAAGAAGAGGTAAAAAATGTAATCAGAACGATGTTGAGGGCGGGAAAAAAAGTTACCTCACGGAGTATGGATAAAGAAAACAGGTGCATTACTCTTGACAGAGATATGACGGACAGGGCGAGAATTTTTAAGAGATGTTTCCAGAGTAATTTGTATCGAGGAGGGTAAAAGTGAGATGATCGCAGCCATAAATTAGAATCATTTTCAGAAATCCATCATTGTCGACGTTTTACAAAAACAAGGATTTTTAAGTCTAACTTGAGGGAACTATAGTATATAGAATTTATCAGGAAAAGAAAAATAGTAATTTAAAATTAAATTAAAAATTTTTATTCTTTCTTACGGATTAAAGATCGAATTAAGGGAGTTGTTTAAATCATTCAAATAAAAGACGGTATACTGAGCGCTAGTTAACTTGACTTGGTTGACATTTGGCGGGAAATTAAAGCCCTCACGGTATGCAAAATTATTAGTAAGTCAAAGGGTAGTACACGGATGGATAAGGAAAACACTAACATGGGACTGTAATGATGAAATTAATAATCAAAGGTAACAATAATACGCTAGTGGATAAATTAACCACTCTAAAATTTTCTAAGGAACTTATGGTTAACGAAGTAAGACGCTAGTCGAGTAAAAGAGCAAATTTCTCACAATTTTAAAGTTGTTCGTACTTGACACGTAAAGTAATTTATTTGTTACATAATACTTGACTTGTTGTCAGATCAATGTACACTCCATGCAAAAGGAGTTAGGTAGAGTTAGCTGGATTCGTATTTATAACATATAACGAATATATATTTACGGGCATTAGAATCTTAATTTTACAGTATGTCGAATTTTATATTTTGTGCTAGTTGGTGGTATTCTTTCATCTTAAAAAATAGTTATATGGAAATATATTCAACTTTAGAAAAGAACTCTCTTTCTGTTTGCCAATTTAAACGGCAGAGTAAATAATTTAATCATTAAAAGCAGACATTATGACACTTCAAAGAACACTGTGGAAATGAAAATTAATCTTATATATGGTTTAATGGTGATTTTTTTTACAGGTTTACATTTTGATTGTTGTTTTTTTGCAGACCATGATTCCCGTCATTCTTGGACATTCCCCAGCAGGGACGTCGACAAAGGCCGTCTTACATTACGCACAAGAAGTTGAATCAGGTAACATAACAAATTCCGAAGCATCATTCATGGATAATCACGTTAATAACGACATAAATGACTACGTTAATATAAGTCGTATTTTAACAAAGAAGTTTGAATCACGAAGCACAAATTATACATTTCTCATGGAGGTTCAAATCTTAATTTAGAAGTCAGTTTTTTTTCCAAATGGGAGTTTCTCTTCTTTTCGACATTCAATGCCCTCAAAAGCTCAAGAACAACAAAATTGAACCTTGAGAAATGGAGAAGGCACTGAGCCGAAATGTTTTTTTTTCCTCTGTTTCGTGCATCAAAATTGTCTTTATTCAAGTAAAATATTTAACGACGGATGTGTGTTTTGTTTCCCCAAAGGAAAGTTTCGCAGATATGATTACAAGACGTCGGGTAACCTGGTGAAGTACGGCCATGCCACACCTCCCGATTACGACCTCAGTCTTGTGACGGCACCCATTTACTTGCATTACGCGGAGAACGACTGGCTCGCATCTGTTGAGGTAAGAATCGCCATTTTGCCAATCTCTCGCTTTGAATTTCAATTCCCCATGATTTGTGGGCACTTAGAATTAGCCTTTGAGACATAGCCATTGAAATTCTTTCGCTCACAAAATCTCTCTCTACTTTTATGCTTATAATACTGTAAATTCTATCGTTTCAGGGGTAACGTAATGGAATTTACTCATTGTTAGTGGAAAATTAAAGCTAATTCTTAAATCCACAGAAGATTTATCTTTAATCGGGATTAATTGCGTATTGAAAGGGTGGATGGGAGGGAGGAATGGGTTGTATATAAAAATTCATTGATGTTACTGGTGTTCTTTACATGACACAATGTTCATTGACACTTTTCATAAATTGATACCCATTATGATAATAAAACCACTTTGATTTTCACTAAAAAGAATATATTTATTGCGACTAGTTTCGCTATTAACACCGTAGCCTTTTCAAGTGCTTGAAAGACCAGTACTAACACCCTAGCATTTTCAAGTGCCACTTGAAAATGCTACGGTGTTAGTAGCGAAACTAGTCGCAATAAATATATTCTTTTTAGTGGAAAGCAAAGTGGTTTTATTGTCATCATGTTAGACTTCCACAAAGTAACAGCCTCTTCTATCAACTACATCAATATATACAATATAAGTCCCATATCCAGATTAAACGTCCTTATTAAGTAATGTTTACTTTAGAATTATGCATAACTGTGATTAACTTAAATTCGGCCATGCCAATTGTACTTCTCAAAACGTGATTGCGTTTTTTTTTAATATGTAATTTTCTAGTAAATAACCAGTATATATTTCAAATCTCACACACATTCGATTACACCTAATATTAAGTATGATATCACTGACTGTTTCTCGTGGAAAGGCATGGTGATTTCATTTATGTTTTCTTCTAACTAAATGTCTATTTCTTCTGACTAAATGACTATTTATGTCTTCTTCTGACTTCTGACTTCTCACTGGCAGGACTCCGGCGTAAGATGTCACTTCAATATAAAAAGTAAATATTCTCCTGACCAAAATCTATGAACAACCATGAAAAGGCATCAGTGCGTTTTTCCTCAGACAAATTGAGTCTGATTTATACGTTCGAATTAAAAATCGAGAGAAATTGACCGTCTGTTCAGTGACATTGTTGACTGCTTCTTTGGTAAACACCAGTGTAAATTATAAATAATAAATGAATAGGTATTACACCATCTAAATAACCAACTAGTTGAATAATATTTTTGAAGCTCTTCTAAACCTAAAATTCCTGCTATCCTTCCTTCCATTCCCATCCTTGTATACCTTTCTTTCCGGTCTGAAGAGCCTGTTGTAGTGCTGACTAGGCTTGAAAAACACCATATTAAAACAATTGTCTAAAATATTCCTGCCATTTATCATCCTGAATTCATATGTAGGAAGTTTTCCATATCATGTTTTCCGTGAAAAACCCAGATTATTATTTTAATTTGGAAAAATATTACTACCTAATTTCAGGGATTTAATAGATTCGGGGAAACCAAAACAAATTCAAATAATCCGTGCAATTTATTATTGAGCATTAGCTCTTTTGCATTTCTTTAGAATTAGCTCATAGTCCCGGTTTCACCAACGACAATCAACGCTTGATCGTGGATCATCTCTTGATTTGATCGATGAATTCGTTGAATTTGTTACATCAATAACAATCAGCGATAATCGGGGATCAAATCAATGATCAAGTTGATTATTTTTTCGGGGGATCAAATCGCGAATCAACTAATATGGCGGACTCCGCTGTACCTTCTGACGATGAAGTAGAAGTTATTCTAGATTGTTTTAACGTGAGAGCCCACCACACATCCGTTGTAATACGCCAGTACGATGCATACGGCGACAAATATTTTAAAATACGCTTCTGGTTGATCAAAAATGATAGAGTTTTCATAATGGAAAAAATTCAAATGAGCTACAAAGACAAAGCAACAGAAATAATCCAATATCTCATTTAAATCAACTGCTAATAACCCTAGTTTTAATTTTTTAACCCTAATTAATTATTAAATAATAAATTTAGTGGGGTCTCAAGTGATGAGATGAGTAACACATTTCGCAACATATTATATAAGCTTTGTGTGCCTCTTTCGGAAATTATATTTCCGGTATAACAAATTGTAAATTTCATCATATCTTTTTATATGACGGTGAAGCCAATTGTAAATGTGTGAAGATTTATAGAGCATTAAATCTGACGAATCATGTTGGCGAAATATTACGTACGACGCGGATATAAATGTGACCTGGCAGTTTTAAATTGTTTTATTTGCACTCCGAACTAGTGCTATTTGAAGTGTACTTAGCTAATGCTATTTTACATTACATACAATCAACTACGTACATTCAAAAATCATTAAAATGTGCTACAATTGGATTTTAGGGCATGGAAGTATATACCTTGTATTGATAAACTGCCGTTAAGTACCTATAAGCTCCACCATCTTGAGTTTCCGTGTCACAAAAATTATATATACGTAACAGAATAGCTAAAATATATCAATAATTTCTATGATCAGCTTTAATTTTAAAAATATCACATGTAATTACAAAAAATGAATTAGGAATACTTTAAAACATCTTGGCACGAATAGTATGTAATTTTCTTCTTTCAAGAGAAAAAATAGAAAAAGAATGATGCTTTATTTTTATGGGTATTTATACCTATTTAAGTATGAAATCTAAATAAAATACCTTTCAATATCAATTTAAAGCTGATTTCAAAATCAGTTTTAAATTGTGTTTGTGAATATTGTGTTGGTTAATAGTACATAGTATGATTTTCAAATAATTTTTATAACTGCATTATTGTTTACATTTACATCACGTAAACGTAAGCATTAATAAACAAATTGCTTACTTGTTGCTATGGTTTAGTAATAGAAATCAACAATCTGTCATCGACTTTTCAACTTATGAAAACATTTACGTTCCACAATTACCGATCAGTTAATCGGCGTCCTTAACCTAAAAACATTTATTAGTTAACTGCGTGAGGATTATGGTCGTCGATCAAGAATTTAATACCAATCAAGTGATCGTCGATCAACATGAGGTTGGTGAAACCGGACCTTACTCTAGTATTATTCCACCCACATTTTACTTTTTATATATAGTAGCCTAATACCTCCACTAAATTATTTAATTTATATCGCTGACGGAGTAAAAGAAAAAAAATCAAATAAAATTGTGACGCCGGATTAAAAATTAAAATACCTAGTCTTTTGAGCAGTCGCTAGACGGTTTTATTTAAAAATATATTTTTTACAAACGTTCCCAAGGATTTAATAGTGACTCGGAGAAGATAAAACAGCGCCTGCTTGAAAAAATGTATAATTGAATGACTTCAAGCACTATACGACTCAATATAAGCCATTAAGCTCGACGGACAGTATATACACATCGATTGCATAGATAATCCTTTGTAAAAGCATTCAACTCGTTCCTTCTCTGTTATATTTATATCAGCTCTTATGGATATCATCACAAGCCGAGACCAGTGATAATTTTTATCATAATATCATATTTCCACTTTAATACGTGAATTATTTTAATTCATTTATAATTTTAATAATAATACATTGCCAAGGTTTTTAAATTATCTACATTGGCACTTCGAGATTACTCATCTGCATTTATTATTCTAAAGAGAGTTAGAATGAAAATGTTGGAAACATCAGAAAACATTTAAATCATCACGGTTAAATATATCATTTACACATCTGAACTAATAGCTGAATTATAGCTATGCAAATTCATAATTTAAAGTATTTATTTAATGAAATTTAAAACCATTTCCGCTTTCGGAAAACTTAAAATTATTTCATATTTGTCATCAGTTAAAAAATATTTAACCCTTTAACATGGTGGAAATTTTGAATAATGCAACTTCCAATTCGGGCAGCACATTTTCAAATAGTAAATATTCACTTATAGTAATAGGATAAACGACGAATTGCGATTGCTGATATTGTCTTTTGAAATTGAGTTTAAGGTGATTTTTAAGTGTAAAGTATCTTACTCACATTTCAAACTTAAATACGTATAAATACTCATATAAAAAAAGCATCAATTTCTTTTCTATTTTTTCTCTTGAAGCAAGAAATATACTATTGGTGCAAAAATGTTTTAAAGTCTTCTTAATCCATTTTCTCAATTACATAAGATATTGTTAAAAGTGATTATAATTCATTATTTATGAGATATGGTATGCTTTCAATTGATTTAAGTATTGAATATTAGGTACAACAATTAAGAAAACCTATTAGCCATAATTTCAATGAAGGACAAACGTACTGGTTTTCATATTTTACTACATCGTACAACGGGTTTCACCGAGTTACTGCATTTTCAGTGCGCTCTGGTCTTTGAAACTGTGTATTTAACCCCGATGTCGTAAAGTTTACGTAAAACCTATTTCCAATAATAGGCAATATCATCCACAGAATACTTTATACTCCTTCGCTATCTTTACCTTAGGTGAAATAATTCCACTTTATTGTTATTAAAGACATTATGAATTTCATTTTTTACTGATCACTTACAAATTAATTTAATTTTTTAATAAATAAATCGTATTAAATTCACGGAGATTTTCGGAACCAGATTTTATCATCTCTCCGGGAAAATATGCAGAAGTTCTGATAATTATATCATCGGTCGCATTCACAATTAATTGCAGCAAAAGTTCTAAAGATATGGTCATTCACTTTTCAGAATTCATCCCGATGCCATAACGTTCATTGAGAGTAAATATTCCGAGATGCATTTCACTTTACATTGGGTATAAAAAAGTATTTTACGGAGTACAAATGGAAACAGAAAGGCAAAAACAAGTCGTGTTAAAAAATTAATTTACGATATGGTAAATGTGATAATAATATTTTCATTATAAGATATTTGTTGAATGAGTCAAATGAGATATTTGGCCATTGAAGTTAATAGGGCTACATAATAGCTTGGTAATTAAGATGAAAACAGATTATCATTACTTAGATTGAGAAAATTAGTATTGCATAAATTTCCATTCACAGAACAATATCATGCATTGACGAACGAATTGCGTAGTTTCGGGCGCGATGTGTTGGAACGCGTACATGTTTTTTTCCATTATTTTAACAGTGGAAAATTGCCATTTTCTTATCATTAATATACAATGACATTATTAAAATGAACAAAACCACCAAATCATTGTGCAATAATGATTCCAGATAACTGTGTGTGAATATGGATTTAAAAGTAATGAAGTTATAATATCATACGTGATTAAAATTTCATTTGACTATTGGAAATCCAAGTTAAATTATTGATGAATACCTGTATTTAGTGAGAATGAAATATAATTCACTAATTATGACAAAAATAACCTTAAATATCATGGTTAAAATAATTAAAATAATATATCAAGTTTTTATAATTTTCCTCTATTTCCCTAAAATAGCAGCATTTAAAAGAATTTGGCTTTAAATTACTTTCTCAATCACTTGCGGCTTCTAAAAGTAGTTTCTTGGGTTACCGTACATTTCCTCATAAACATCTTGTTTTGAAGACGTTTCACTCACTCTGCAATGGACGTTCAGCCCAACTGTAGTTGGCCTGAAGACGCAAGTTGCATAGTGGGTGAAACCTCGACATACCAAGTTGTCTACTTCAAAACCTATAATCTATAGTCAATAAAACAAACTAAGCTTCTCAATGTTTGGCTGCGTTTCCTACATGATCTGGTGATTCTATGATGCCAATATTTAATCCCTGAATGTTTTAATATCTTTTTAAATTATTTTGAGCTTTTTCATGGAACAATTCAAGAAATGGCGACGTTTCAAACAGATTTATAACTGGATAAATGAAAAATCATGAAATATCTTTTCATATAGGGACTCAGAATTATATGCCATGAAATTTTTCCATGCATCATCCAAGCATGATGGAAGTCCACTATAAAGAGATCATGTTCTGACAATTTATTTTTCAATCACGTACTCTCATTAAGATCACATGCTCAACGGAGCGTTATTATGGTTTATTACCTAAAAATTCGAATTTATTTTCATATTTAAATTTCAAAGTACATGACTTATACATGCGGTTTTTTAATATTAAATAATGCCACAAGTTGACTTTATGTCACTTATATTATTAAATTATAATTACTGATTTTTTTCCAGAGGGTTGACGGGTTGTTTAAATATTAGTTATGACTTACAACTATGGTCAATCGGCACTCTTGAATTCATAACTTGTTAGTCTATGAGGCTTGTATTTTCTATCCTGGGTTTCCTTATTACAATTTTCAATTTGAAAATGACAATAAATACCGCAAGACACAATCTTCCAAAGAGGCAGAATAAAGCAGAATCATAAAATTTATTATCTTACTGAAGCCCATTTTTTATCTAGATATAACGCAACAATATTTAACACTAAACAATGACGGTTCAAATAACATGGGGACCATTGGAATGTATAGGCGGTAGTGCCTTGATTTCCACGATTGTTTCGTTATCACATCTTCCCATAAGATGAAAGTACCAACACAGAGTAGTCCACCTTGATTTTAAATTAACTTTAATTTATATTAATCCACGTTGTATATTTAAGTCCAAAATTTTAGAAAGGGAAGAAATGTCATGCAAGTTCCCGCATAATAATTTGCGTAAATCTCTTGGGGCAGTTATAAAGGGAGTAAGCGTAATACCATGGGTTGTACTAGAATATTTCGTCTACCAGGTAGACCGGGTAGGAAGATTCATCGATTGAAAATAATGTAAAGCCGTTCTTGCATACGAAAAAATTGAGTGGAATTTCCTTGTATAAGCTATACAAAAGCGACTCCACAATTACATGAAAATAAATAAAATGGTAATGAATCGTGGGATGGAAATGG
The DNA here is from genome assembly GCA_011762765.2 of Rhinocypha anisoptera. Classification (NCBI taxonomy): domain Eukaryota; kingdom Metazoa; phylum Arthropoda; class Insecta; order Odonata; family Chlorocyphidae; genus Rhinocypha; species Rhinocypha anisoptera. Next base: position 1,918 of record WURS02007303.1, on the reverse strand, counting down.
ATTCTTTTGATACTTCATAGTGAGTGGTGAAATAGTTTAGGCTGTACGAAATTAAAACTGAAATTAACTTCTATACGCCTCTGGATATTGTGTTCCCGGTGACTTGAAGAAATCTTTTCCAAACCCTTTTTGGGGTATACGCGTCTGGGTATTTTTCAAACCATAAAAGGAAGCAATGCGTATGGGACGGAAAGTAGGTCCTGTTGTATCGTATCTTATGATTTATTTTGGATGCCATGAATATTTCGGCATAACCATAACTGATTTAGATTTCAACTAATGTTACCGATGTTACTACAGTAAATATAAATTATTTCAGTGACAGATAATCTAAATCGGGTATTTAAAGTTATTTTAACATCTGTGATCTTATTTATTTCATGGTACAGCGAAAAAAATATAAATTTAGAAACATTTTTAGCAATTACCTCCATCAGAAAAAATATTACTCACATGTGTTTTGTTATAGCTAAGTATAACATATAAGTAGGTAATGAGAAAATTCTCAAACTCCAAATTACTCAAAAATGGTAAGAATACTGCGTCAAGGTAACGTTACGCCTATCACGTACCACCCATTGCATGAATCCTTGCCACTGAATTCAGAGATCAATCTTTCGTTTTTGGGGTAAATTATTCTTAATATAATCGGGTGTTGGAAGATTACTTCATATGCTCTCTTACACTCCCACTGTGGTGCTCAAATCTTTGTCTTTATGTAAGAATTTATCGTAAAATGATTGGGAATGGTGAGGAGGCAGAAAAAACGATTCCTTATGGATAAAGTGCATAAAATTAAGCGTCACATTATTTTTGTTTGAGTATCAATGGCCTTATCTCCAATACTTTCTTAAGATTTTAACCACCTCCACTGAATCAGGTGTCTGCTTATACCTAAATGCTCAGGTAGATCAATGGTGTCTAAGTCTCTAGCTCTTAATTACTCTTTTCAATACCGATTTTCCAACATAAGGGCTCGACACGAAAAAGAGTGGGGACGTATTACTAGTTAATCTTTATGCTCAATACGGGAGAATCAAACAAAGATGTAATTAATTATGAGTACACGGTCACTTATGTCTTGTTGTGTACATCTACAACTCCATATTAAAAAATGACGATTCAAATAATACGTCTCTGCCAAACCTTCGGCCTTGGAGACTCGATGAGTTGCCGCCAGACTGAACTTGCTGTAAAGGCATTAATCGTTCGGTTTTACTTGGGACTTCGTGGAAACGATTCAACGTCCCTTCTGAGTGGAAAACCGCAAGTGGAGGAGACAATAAATTTAAGGAGAAGGCGGAACGGAAAGAGATTTAGTGATTCGCCTTCCCTTAACGGCATTTGCCTCCACAGTGAAAAGACGCCGATGTGGATGGAGTACTTGAACAAAATTTCCCCTCTGGATTTCTTTTCGTTGCCTCCATTTTCGGCGGTGTGTGTTTTTCCCGGCAACCCATGCCATGCGCCCTCGCGGGACCCGTGAGAGCCGCCGTGCGATCGCTGACGGACGGCGAACGAGTTGACGTTCAGGATGTGGTTCCGCCTAGTGACGATGGCAGAGAGAGGAGGGAGAGCGGAGGGAACGTTCTAACCGGGGAATTTCTCGTCCGGCCGCGTTTCATCGTTCTGCCAACGGTTCGCGAGAAAGAAACGGAAGCTTCCAGGGGGATGGCCGCCACGAAAATTTCATCCTTTCCGTAACCGAAACCGTGTCTATCCCTCGATAGATATTGCACCATCTCATTGGTTATCGATCGACCGTGATACGCCGGCATAGTTTCGCCAAAGTGCGTGACTACTCCTTCGCATTTTTCAACAGTTGCGAGTCGTTCCCGTAAAGCCTACGGTTATTCTTTCTCACACACCCAACCACTCCCCAGTAGCCGCACCCCGCGGAGCGTGCCTGATCAGATGC
>WURS02007292.1:0-12524 GCA_011762765.2 Rhinocypha anisoptera | reverse complement strand
AAGTGGAAAAATACGGAGTACGTTGTTCCTTTTCTCAGAAATGGATTTCCACATAGTTATGCCTGATAATATACAAAGCCTAGCATTGTCAGGCAAGGTAATGTCCTTGAGTTTATCAGCCAGTTTAACGGAATTGCTAACACTATATTTGGGGGAAAAACTCATCAGATTGTGAAAGATTGGATTTAATTTGGATCCTTATTTATAGGATAAGGCTTTTATACATGAAACTACCGAATGCATGGGTGCATCATCTTTAGGTATCTTGGGTAAGCCTTGGGTAAGCCAATCTTGGTGGTAGGGGAATCATTTGAGAGACCTTGAGTTTCTCTTTTCCGTTATTTCTGCCACTTCCTATTCCCACGTTTTGCTCTACTCCCTGTATTCTGGGGATTCTGCCATCTTTATTCTTTTTAAGTATCCCAGCCATCTTGATCTATTACCTTCCACCTTGAACCTAAAAGCTACTAACTCAATTTCATTTCTGTCTGCATTTCTTTGTTTACCTATTTTGCTTTTTCCAGTATACTTCACAAGAACATAATTTCCACAGCTTGTAGTCTTTTCCATTCCCTCTCATTCATCACCCATTTCTGATGCATATGTGACTATTGACAGATAATAGATTTCATACTTAATCACATTTAACTGCCTTGGTACTTTTCTGTCCCTGAATAAATGGGTTACACTCTGAAACACCGTTTCTCCTTTCTCTGATCTTTTTGCAATTTCATGCTCAATCTTACTAGCCTTAATTATTTTAACTCCTAGTTGATGATAACTTAAGAAAAATGCCCTTGTTGAGGTTCTGCTGTGATTATGTAATAATATAAATAAATCTGACTAGTTTATTCTGTGCCGTATTTTTCAGTCTTTTCAAATTGCTGTTGAAGGAGATGGTATTATGGTGATTGGAGTTGGACAAAAAAATGTGAATCTCTTCTCAATTAATTGGAAGATTATATATTGTGAAGAAATGAAGTCAATGAAGTCTACTTTTGAAGTCAATTTCCATAATCAGGGTAAATATGTTTTCTCTGTTCCATTTCATTCTTTCTTTGCATGTCTCTTGAAATAAGCACCCTAGTTTTAATTTTAATCAGAAATTCTTTTTAAGATAACTTCTCCGATCATCAGTAAATCAGGTACTTAAACTCATGAAAAGAGATAATGTAGAACAATGTTGTCTTGCAGCTCCAGTTATCAGACCTTATTTGTTACTTAACACTATGTGAGATAATATAGTAAATAATATAGTATAAATATAAAAGTTATATATAAAATAAATATATATAGGTACAAATACAAAATATATATATATATTAATAATAATTCAATTTTTTGCCCAAAAACCATGACATTGGTAGAATACATGATATAAGGCACTAACTCACACCTACACATATATTTACATAAATACACACACATATATATATATATATATATACACTATATATACACATACATACATGCACATATACATTCATATGTTTGCCCAAAGATCGTGATACATGAAATAAGGCATGTCACAAAGTCAAACATTGATTAAGTATCCAGATATTCCTGAATGAAATAAAAGCAGTTAGATAAATAAAAATTTTTCATTTTCTGCTTAAATAACAATGTACTCATGTACCCTATAAGCTCCTTGGGTAGTTTATTGTATAACTGCAGACCAAGATTCTTGAAACTGCATGCATTTTTCCTGGTACAGACATAAGGGATGTGTAAATTTCCATGTAGCGTAGTATCATGATAATGAATATCTGAGTTTGAAATAACTCATGAAAATTAGATTTTACATATAGTAAGGCAGTAAGTATATATAAACATGGAACAGGTAGTATGCTATGATGCTTGAACAGTGGACGACAGGGAGTATGATAGCTCACATGAGCAATAATTCTATTAGTCCTCATTTGAATTTTTTAAATGTTTAAAGCCCTAGGTGATGAACCCCACAATAGAATACTATACAGCAGATGAGTAAGAAATTCCCCATGGTACAGTAATAATAGAACTTCTACCAAAACAGTAGATCTGATGTATCTGATAAGAAAACAGATGGAGCTGAGTTTAGAGGCTAATAGGTTAATATGCAATTCCAAGGATAAATGAGTGTCAAATGAGACACCCAGGAATTTTGTATTGTCTACTTGAGGGATGACTTCCCCATCAAGATCAACTGTAAAAAGACTTTTTCTTATTAATATTGGAAAAATAAATCAGGTGTGATTTATTCACATTGAGTTGCAAGCAGTTGTTGCTGCACCATTTAAATAGCTGCTGAGAGAATATTTGCAGAGCATTGTAGAGTACCCAGATGAGGTGATAATGAAGTTCATATCATCAGCATATAGTACCAGGTGAATATCAGCAGTAGGAGGAACAAAGTTGGGAAGGTCATTGATATATAGAAGAAACAAAATGGGACCGTGCACTGAACCTTGAGGAACACCTTTGGTCAAGACTTTGAGGGGAGAGACAGCAATATCACCATTTGAAATGAGAGATCCAAATTGGCTTCTGTTCCTGAGATATGATTCCAGCCAAGAGAGAAGTATGCCTCTTATCCAAGTGAAAAAAGCTTAGAAGTATTTTATGATTAACATTGTCGAATACTTTGGAGAAGTCACCCAACAGCTTCGATTTTATTATCCAAAGCATGTAAAATAGTATTAATTACTTGACTGATAGCTGAGATAGTTGATCTCTGCTCATGAAAGTGATGTTGATAAGATGACAGTAAACAGTTTGCCTCTAGGTAGGCAAGAAGCTTTTTATAATAAACTAATTCAAAAATGTTTCCAAACTGATTGACAATAAATATTGGATGATAGGAATTAAAGTCATGAACAGAGCCAGTTTCCTTGTACAAATGGAGCACTTTAGACATTATATATAAATAAATTTTAAATTTAATTCTAAATCTTAAATTTGCTGCAGATAACTTATGACATGAATACCAGCTTGCCCTTGTCAAAGTGTTTAGCTGAGCTTGTTTTATTATCTAGAATTATCTTTTATCAGCTATTATAGCTATTTATATTAAAAATTCAATTTTTATATTTTCAGACTTGCAATATGAATCTGCAGAAATATTTTCTGCACTCCAGAAACCACATCTTGTTGAGGAAGATCTGCCATTTATTTGGGAAGCAATAGGTGAAACCATAACAAGCCACTAGAAACTTATTGGCCATACTTAGCCATTGTCATGATTGATATGAGTCAAAAATAAATTACTCATTTTGTATTAAATATATATGCAGTTATTTCCCAGTAAACATGCTAATTTATAAAGTAAACATGTCTTAGCTATTAAACATGCCTCAACAGGTAAATTGGAAGGTATAATTAAATATCCAGCTTAAAGTGGTGTCGAGTTAGAATAATCAAGAAGGTAGTGTTGCCTACCAATGGCACCTGAGCCTGGACAGGTTTATAATCTTTTGGGCAGAGTTTGTCAGTAAAACATTGTCAGTAAAATCTATTGACACAGTTGGAAACCCAAGACTTCTTTTGCAAAATATTACTTTTTCTAGTTTTAAATCATATCATTACCTCTATTTGCTTGAGTATTCTGTACTGTAATTAGGTTTTGAATGCTCTCTTGCTATAGAAGTGATTAGATTTCCACCCATTACAGTTCATGAACTTGCAAGTAGTTGCCGTCATAATTTGTTTTCGTGTCTTTTTTTCTTTTTCAAACTGAATAACAGCCACTTTGCGACAATTCAGTAGTTCATCAATTTTGACATCATTTATTTACAAATCTTATTTCCTTCCAAAGTAAATCTATTCCATCAATGACAAATTCATCCATTTGCAAGCAGTTGAAATGTACTTGGTTTCCTATGAGTACCCTCGAAAAATAATTAGCTTGATTTTATTCACGACATTTGGAATATGATCTTGTCCAAACAATAGTTCTTGCAGAGGCCAACAAATTGCTCCCTAAACCCCTTTTCACACTATCCAAAAACTCTTTAACAAGATAACTTAACTGTTGTTCAATATAACTTAGCCTTTCACACTAGCGGTGCCAATATTTTGAAGTGATTTACTTCTTTTATTTTCCTGATGAAAGTATGGTTGACTTACGGCATGCAAACACTGCTACTCCTCATACAATCTAATGAGGAGCTCCACTGTCACTCTCTCCCAGGTAGCCATGATGTCTATTTTGGTTCATTGAGTGGGATTCTGGTTAATTTTATTTGTCACACCTTGGTTGAGAGCTTCAATAATATTTAGAACCTTTCAATACAATAAAATTCTAATGGAATGGCTGTAGAGATGACGTTTTGATGATGTCATGTCATTTCAAGAAAGCTTGTTCAAGAAATAGCGAAGGCAATTTGACAGAAAATTTGATGGTGTGAAATGGGTTTAAGGACCTTGGACTGTCTATATATTTAATTTACCTTGAAAAGGATGTTGATGAAGTATTTTACATTATGATCAAGATTGTACTCCATAAAAAGACGGCTGATTGCCTTATCCTTCTTTTCAACCATAGGGCCTTTGGCTGTTATAAGTTTTTCCCCAACATTTAACTACATTGAAGTCCTTCCAATAAATAACTCCATTATTTAAAATGTTTAATATGCATTTTGGATAAAACAGATGACTGGTAGATTGTTTTGATGAGTGGGTTGTAGATAACTACATACTGACTATGGATAGTATTAAGCATCTCCATTATTGTCTCTCACTCCATCCTTGGTCTGAAAATTCAAAGTTGCCGTTTCTTTCACCTCAGGCATATCTCATGTTGGCAGTCGTCATCCATAAAAGCTATATATATATATATTTTTTTTTTGTCTATACACACGTTTTGGTTTTAACTTTTGAATGGAACCTCCATTCTCCATGAGTAAAAATGCTGGACTGAATTCACTGAGGAGGCCATCAATTGGTGGAATCCCATAATGACAATAATAAAAAATATTAGTTTTGCTTGGATGTATTTCCACAGTAATTTGTGGAAATACTCGTACGTCCAAGAAAAACTAATATCTTTAATTATTGTCAAGCTGGACTGTCGACATGCAATCAGAAGATGCTGGACAACTTTGGGGAGGGGGCAGGAAGGGGAATGCTGAGTTACTGGTTGGAATTGATGCCAGGAAATTTAAATGTGGTGAAAGAATGAATGCTAGCTAATTCTCAGGTCCTGACCTGTATACTGGAGTCTGATTCCGATAGTGATTTGAGGAATGGAAAGGGAGGAACAACAGTCGAAGGGACGATCATGGGATAGGTAGTGTGTTGGGAATGGAAGGGATGAATCATATCTAGTAGAGAATCAATAGTTATTGATGCGGATGGAAAGGGGTAGTACATTTTCCGATGTAAAATGCAGGACGATATTACAGGAAAGAAGGTGAAAAACATTTTGCTGAGGCAATTGGTTTTGGAGGAAGGTAGGGAGGCCATTAAAGGGTGTGGAAGAGGATTGGACAGAAGGGGCCATGTTTTGCAATTGGGTCGACTGCACAGAGCAGGGTGCGGGATTGGAGAGTTTTTGGAGGACTTTAACAGAGGGTTGGTGGATTTGAATGTCCATGTTGGCAGGTCGACTATAGGTGATGGTGGGACATTTGGGGAGTAGAGAAGATGAAACATCCCTGTGATTCAGAATGGGATAAGTTCTTTAGTCTATATATAGTCATATATGATCCCAGGAAGCATGTGGTGCTAAGGTTGAGTTCTGAGTCATGGATAGAGGAATCGGAAAGAGGTTTGTAAGTGGAGGGAGTATTTTTTTGAGAAGTTTTTCTGAGTAGCCAAGTTTATGGAGTGTAAATTTGTCAAGTAACTATTGAGGGACGGTGTCATTACAAATACAGTGGCCCCGTAGAGGTAGGGCGTTTAGTGTGGATGGCGTCATAGCTAATTTAGTGGATTATTTATTTTCTTCTTCTGAATAATTCCAAATTTTTACAAAAATTATTTCTGAAGTTTGAATTACTCAAGAAAAATTAAGTAGATCCCGAAATATATGTAATAGGTACTTAATATTAACATATCATATTAAAGCAAACGACAAAATGCCACGGAAATGTAGAAATGTGCAACTTGTGTTACGAAAGAAAACTAGGGACCATTCCGATCCGGCATTGAATTTTTTTGTAATTAAAGTATGGAGAAGATCGATGTTTAATGATATATATGTAATATACAATGATAATCCTTTTGTGTGGCTAGATATTTAAAACTAAACTGAAGGAAAAACCTAGGCCCCTATCCTTAAGAAGCCTTTTTTAGTCCTCCTGAACGGAGACGTGATTCAAGCTTTTAATTTTCCTCGTATAATTGAGCTGAAAAGTTGTCCCATATAATTTGGTAAATATTTACAACCCGATTTCCTCAATACAGAAACAGTAGTAAAACCCAGGAACTTTAATGAAGGAAATTCAGATTTTATAATAAATAAATTGCTTATCTCCTTGTTTTTCGCCGTCAGACCTTGAACAAAATAAAACTACCATTTTAATAACAATTGTTATAAATAGCATCATAACAATATCAATCAGTAAAATCCGCGAAACACTAGCGCCAGAGTGAGCAAATTTAATAGTGGCCGCCAGTTGAGGTTTGTGGAAATTGGTGAAAATTACTTCAGTCCACTTCAGTCGCATGCTATGCCGTATTAGTACAGTATATACACAGTTATAACGAAATTTCTTCTTTTTACGATTAACTTCACTTCATAATTTATCTTGTGATGTGGCCCCCACTGCACGGTCATTTTTGTTTGGCGTTTTATTGAAAGGACAAGAATATTGTGTTGCAACGAGGTTCAAATACCTTAAAAATGTCAGAAAACGACAAAGGGAAAAATACCATAATGAAAATGCTTCTGTCCACTGCCCCTGTTGTATCATCATCATCCCAGGTAACCACGGTAATTATTGTTGTTGGTATATTTGTGTTTTGGAATCTTGATTGTTGGCAACATTTTGTTGTCGGTTGTGTTCACTGGGACATTAATTTTATTTATAGATATCGTCTCCGTTTGTCAAAACAAAACATGCACCACCGAAACAGGAAAAGAGTGAAGAACGTGGAGAAGCATTTAGTCGCAAGCTAAAGCGATTTTTCATTAAGTTATCTAAGCAGGTAGGTCGTATTTATAGTGTATTTTTACCTGCTCCTTTTCAAAACGTTACGAGGGCATAAAACATTCTTTTTTCAGGGAGAGGCCCCAGATCTGATTGAAGTCATTTTTGATGACCATTGCTACTCAAAACCATGGACTAGTCGGCCGGATCGTTCTTTTATGAATCCTGTTAAAACTTTGTTTATGCCAAAATCTTCCCAAATGTTACCTGTGGGAGCGTGAGTAATCTCATTGCTTTTTTTAGAATAACTTCCTGATGTTAAATGATCAGAGTTTATAAGTGATACAAAGGAATTGTCTCTAGCCAACTTTTAGACATTTGAAATGTACAAGGCGTTATATTTTTTTAGTTTTAAAAACTATAATCTTCCCTAAATTTAAAGTAGGCTACTAAGAAATCTTAGAGTTAGACACTTGCTATTGATATTTTATGTCATCTCATATACAAGGCATTTAAAGGAAGTAAATTAAGAAAAGTTAGGGTTATTTTTAAATTTCAGATAGATTTCTGCTGCCTAAAAACATTTGTAAACACAATTTTCATAATTGATTCTTAGTGTTTACAAAATACTGTGTTATCAAATTAATATTTGTAGAGATAGTTTATTTTTCATTACATGTTTGTAAATATAGTTATAGCAGTATATAGCAAAAGTTTTTTTGCAAGTCTAACATTGGTTGAGTGGTATGCTTGAAACATAAATAAAATCTATTAGTGTATTAGTGATTAATATAGATTAACACCCAAGCATTTAAACATATGCACCATGGTCACATCTAGTCAAACTTATGTGTAAGGGTTTTTAACTTCTCCTAAAGGTTTGCTAGTGTAATTTTTCTTCCATCAGATCCCATGTCAGAAGCATTAAGTAATTAAAAAATAACCTGGTGAGTGTTCATAAGCTCAACAAAAGCAATTTATCTAAATTTCACTAAGCTATGTTCAAGTAACCAGTTAATCTTTAATGAACCCTGTTAATTTTGCTCTTCTTTTGTAAGGCCAATGGTTAAAGACCAGAATTGCAGTGAAGAAGTGATTGATGTGGAAGGTGATGACCTGGAGCTAGTCCCACCATTTGATATTACTGAGTCAGAGCAACTTGCAGATGAATGTGAAAGGCATGCTGAGTCTATCCGCGCAGACGTCTGTGCAGATGACTGGGAGGATAGAGTGAACAGGTAATATAACCAGATAAAAGAAAACTAGTTACTATGCGATTTGATGTCTTAGCATCATCATCCATTAGACAATTCAGAACATTTTTCCTTGGTCACATATTTAAAAGGCTGGAGGGCACAGAGGGGGTGGGGAAGGTGGATTCTTCATGGTGGAGGCTGTCGTCATAACGAGGGTAAAAAGGGGTTTTTAGGAGTGTAGTAAAATGGGGTGGAATTATCACATTGGGAACAGGATGGATAGAAAGGGGGAATGGCTAAAAAAATATGGTTTTTTAATAAAATATTAAAATCTTTTAACCCGTACTAAATAATTTCATATTCTTCTATAAAGTCCTCTCTTCTCCCATTTTTGTCCATATGGGGGACTTATCTTATGGTTGGACATCACGTGTGTGTGAGAAGTTTAACAAATGTATATCTTTTAGTTTTGTAATACTTTGGCTCCAGGCTAGTTTGAATATCCTAGTTTGGCAATGTTTGTTTTGCGCTACGCTAGGCAATTGTTTTTTGGTGCCTCTGTAACTGTGCCCCGTTATGCTTCGTCTTGAATAAAAGGCATGTGAACCAATGTAAACTCTCTTATTATATTGCTATCCATCCACTTAATTCTAAGAATATCAAACAGAGCAGTCTCATTCCTGCTTTCAAAACATTTGTGTTCTTTTGTCCTTCCTTTGAAACTTCTAGCTTTTTTCTTAATGTGCACACTTTGTCACAAGTAAACATTTCAACTTATAAACACCAGATTTAAACAAATGATCAAGACAACATTTTTGTTTTCATGACATTCTCCCTTCATTGTAACTGGCTCTAAAACAATATTTTCTACTTATTGTTGGGTAATTTTAAGCTATTATGTACAATGTTTTACTGACAAATGGTAGTTAACACCACTTTTGTCTCCCAGTCTCACTCCCCAGAATTGCTAAGGATGGTGATGGCTAATATTTTTCTATTCTTAAAAAGCATTTTATTGATCAATTCTTGAGTATGACCATATTCCGTGGTTATCTGCTTGTTTTTCAGAAGTTCTTTGTTATACTTAGAAAGGGAGATGGGTAAACTGAATAGTCTATGGGGTAGTGAATGTAGCCAGGTTATGGGTAATTGAGTAGCATGAGTCCACAGTAGTGACTTGAGTCATTGTATGTGGATTTTCTGTAGTTGCCAAAATGGTGTTTTCCTGCACAAATGGAACTAAATATTAAAACTTAATGTTTTAGATCACCTTCTGATTCTTCATCCGTAGTAAAATAGATATTTTTATGTTGAGCATTAATGCCATTTACAAACTGGTGTAGTTGTCTTTGAAGACCTGTGTAACAACAGAGTCTATTGCAAACATAACTAGAAATATTTTTTTAAAAGATGAAAGCCAGAATTAAGCAGTTTAATTTCTAGATTATTCATAAGTAATAGATAGAATTGAGAAGAAAAACTGTGATGGTTTGGTCATCTGTTACAAATGCCATAAAATCTATTACCCAAATGATTCTTTCTGTGGACTCCACCTGGATGAAATGAGCATGGGTGAACTAGACAGTTACTGAAGGGAGGTATTAGAAGAAGTTTTGAAAACAGAGAGCTAGAGAAAAAAACAACCCAGGATAGTGAGACTTGAGAAGGTGATTGGAGAGATGGCATCCAGGAGTATAGTGATATGTTACATACCAATATAGTGGTGTTTGCTATGATATAGAAACAATGTAATATTGAGTCCAAATATATGTATAGCATTCATAAAGATTTCCACTAACAGAGGTGAGAAAGGTGAACCCAAGGCAAGGCCTTCTTTCTTTTAGAAGATTCCCTTAAATATAAAGTAGTTCTTTTTTGCACAAATTTTCAGAAGAGATTGTAAATTTTAATTCCAAAAGGATGATCTACTATTAAATTTCTTTCTAATTACAACAAATCTCCAACTGTGACTGGCATAAAGAGATTGGAAACCTGTGCATAATGGAACTACTTCATATTTAATTGAATTTTCTACAAACAGAGGTCTTGCGATGAGTTCACCACATGACTTTTTTGCTTTCTTTAGTTTGTGGTAGAAATTTCCCTGCCTGAGATATGTTGGATGAATTCAGTCAACCAAAGTCCAAGAGTTTTCTGATGCTCAGGAGATTGAAATATTCCTTTTCAATCACAGCTTTCTTGCCACTTCTATGTATCCTTTGCTGTCTTCACCTTGAGATGTACATAGGAAAACTTTGCCTTTCACTACGATTGTAAGTTTGTGGGTTTCTGAGATTTGATATTTGCAAAAAGTGTGGAATGACTGAAGCGTCACTACACTGTTTGTCTTTTTTGTATCAAAATAATGAAATTGTTTTATCGATGATCCAGATTTATTATCAGTTTGTTGCCTATGATCATTGATGTTTTTAAAAACACCAGCAGCCAAAGATACATTTTTAAAAACTGGTTTGGCATTTTCTGACATGTTCAGTTTTCCTCAGCTGACTAACTTCGTTGCACACAAGTTCCAGCTGCACTGAAAGCTGTGATAGTTTCAATTTGCTTTGAGATTATGTTTTTTTAAATTAAAAGAGTTAATCAGAATTAGAATAGAATATTCAGTATTATTCAGAATATTTTGATTGAAAGCTGTCAAGCAGATATTTATGTTAAGAGTTTGGTGGAGTGTGCACTGCCACTTTTGCAATGACAGATTAATTCAATCCGGGAATAGAATAACTTTAAGTTCATACTTTCCAAAGGATGATAGGATAGGCACTTATATTTGCACATTAAAAAATTGTCAAAACATTCAAAGTTAGGCCTACAGTGACCATTTTGAGCATAGGTCTTATTGAAAAAAGTTATAATACCAGTATTTGCATTAAACTTGCTGAAATTTGAACGTTGTAATATTCTTGGGGTGAGTTTTATTCTTGTGGTATAGGAAGCATAGTCTAATTCTGATTGTTTTAGTGTTATCAGGAATTTTATTTGCATGCTAATGCATTTAAAGACAAAATTTATCTTGCAGTTTTGAATGTTTGATGAAATAAGTCCAAAATTTTAACAGACTTTTCATTGATGAACAGTTTTCCTGTCATGATTCTCTTCAATGCTGTAGTTCTTTCACTTTTTCCATCTGCTAACTTTTTCTTTTGTTCTTCAATTATAATAAAACCCTCTCCTATTCTCTGTAGGACTGGATGGAGTCCAGCTCAGAGCCGCCTCTTTAACCGTGTGGTTCGAGTTTTGCATGCAGATCGCCTTAGTCGCCTAGCTCTTGCTCCTGTCCAGGGCTGCAAAAGTCAGAGAAATCGACCAATGCAGAGGCGACTGGCTGTGGATTGGGCTGCCAGGAGGGTGCGGCAAGCCTTAGCAAGTGCTTCTTGGGATTTTAAGCTGGTGACTTGGCTTCACACAACATTGATGGAATACCTGAGTGGGGCTTACCTTGCTTCATATCTTGATATTTTACAGGTAATTTGCTAAATATACAATAATAATAATATGTAATATTTTTTATTTGCCCAAACATCAGTTTTACAGATATTGATAAACCAGTCACTTGTTAAGTAATCAAATAGTAAATTCATATAAAACATATATACATAAAAAAATTATACAAAAAAATATAAGTATACATATAATTTAAAATACAGGTTCATAGTCCCATGTATTCTTTAATGCTATATAAACTCTTGCTCAATAAGAATTATTTTACTCAGCATGAAAAGCAGAAGTGCTCATGGGCTTTTTCAGTACTAAGGGCAGTTTATTGTACAGGTTCAGACCCATGACCTTAGGTCCCATAACAGTTTTTTCAAATGAACATATGTGATCTGCAGGTCATTTTGTTGTCTCGTACCACAACTGTGAATGATAGAGTTTGTTGCATATTCATGAAGGTTAGACCTTACAAGCATCAAGCACACATGGAACTGGTAAAATATTTAGTTTTTTAAATAAGGGGTGACAAGGAACATGATAGGCCTCATTAACAATCAAACGGATAGTCCTCTTTTGTATTTTAAAAATATTTATAAATTATGGGTAGATGAGCCCCATCAAGTATACTTCAAACAAGATGAGAGTGGAATAAGCCATAATATAAAAGTATCAGGATAACACTGGACACAGAAGATCAAATGACCCTGGTAAGATAACATAGAGAACTCGTTTGGAAGATAAATAAGCAATATGTACCTCCCAAGAAAGATGGGAGTCAACATGGACACCCAGAAATTTGGTAGAT
>WURS02007281.1:0-12525 GCA_011762765.2 Rhinocypha anisoptera | reverse complement strand
CGTGCCCTCCACCCCTCATCCCCGCCCCTCCCCTCCACCCCTCCTCTCCCACCCCCTCTCTCTCTCTCTCCCTCCCCCCCAACTCTCTCTCTCTCTCTCTCTCTCTCTCTCCCCCATTCCCCCAACCCCGGCGCACCGAATATCGTTCCCCGAATCGGATTCTCTCGACGGGGGGGTATGCGTTGCTTTTCTGCGCATTCCACTCTCCGTCCGCTTAAAAAAGAATTGGATCCCGCGCTCGATCTGGTTACGGAACGGCGTCGGGAAGGAGGAGAGTCCGTAATTACACTCTTTGCACACGAGGCACACACGAATACACACAAACACTCGACGCTCAGACAGACACAGAGAAGGGGAAAGACGGTAGATTGAATTTTCGCAGTGAGAGAGAGAGGGAGGGAGAGATAGACGTAGGTACATGTGGGGGGAGGGGTGAGGAAGAGTGGGCGTCGAAGAGAGAGAAGGAGCACAGTTGGATATTGCGAACATACCGCTCCGTATCAATTGCCCTGATTCCGACGGGGCCACCGTGAAGGAAAGGGAATGAAAGTCATCCAACGCCCACGGTCGCAAAGGGGTTCGAACCGCGGAGTTTACGGGGGAGAATTGGCGAGGATCTGGAGCCTCCAGCAAGTTGCAGCGGAGGCACGACCGACCATCCCCGCTGACCGAGTGGCCGGGCAGGGAAGTGCTGGTCTAGACAGGTGAGGTCAGGGATGTCCAGACCGTCGCGGCTGCAATGTATCGGGGTGGCTTATTCGTTAAGACGATGCTCAGCTGGAATTAATTGGAATTCTCGAGCGACAAGAAATTAACTCCCTGCTTTGTTCCGAATGCAGACTGCTCAGGAACAGGACGTGTATGCTCCGATCTGTAAACGACGTCACTGGTAAAAGGTAGACACATTTACCAGACTAAAAATTCGCCTTTTAAACCTTTCGCGCCGGAATCCTAAACTGGTATACACCCCCGGCATACGAGTGTGCGTCAAAATAAGGGAAAAATGACCGCAATAAAATTCGTCCGTAATGGGGGGATGATTATGAACGTATATAGGTCGTTCAGGGCGAAAGGGTTAAGTACATACATACAATGTGTGCACGAAGTAAAGGAGTTGAAATGATGCAAGATATAGAGGATAATGATCTATGTATGATGATACATTGGATATCTCAAATGTTAAAGCGTACATAAATATGGCTCTAAATGTCAATTGAAATGCATAAACCACAAGGAGGGTGGTTTAAAAATGTAAGTGAAAAGTAAATAAAACCATTTTCGACTGGAAAGTGAAAAGAAATTCACCTTTGGTTACAAAAGCTTGACTGAAGGTAGACTTACACCATATAAACTTTTTTCAGTCGCACTCTGACAGATGAATGAGTATAGAATAATTTTTTTAACATGGTAATTTAAAATAGAAATAGGGCTAATATATTGGATATGCCCACGGTGAGAAGTTAAAAAGCTGAGGGAAAATCGAATCAATTCTCTGGAATAAAAATTAACGAAAACCATTTTTGTTTCGATTCAACTTCTTTACGATGAAGCAGGCTTTGCACGAGCAAGTCGACTTTTATGGAAGTAGCTACTGTCGTACCAATATCGATTCCTATCGCTACTTGTATCTGTACGGATGTTTACACATATGCTGATAGCTAACCGGAGTAGAATCAGGAATTATGGGAAGAAACCGGGATATCTTAATATGGCGTTTCAGCTCCAAGAGTAGTGAACATTGCAATAAGTATAAATTTGCAATTACATTCACCTTTTCAACTTCGTATGAGGTAACAAATAAATTTCACTAAAGACAAAGGAAGAATATTTGAAAACTCCTTCAATACCGGTGCAAGAAATATCTAAAAGCATGCTTGCCCAAAATTTAGCAGTATTGTACGCTTCCATCATTCTTTTAACAACATTTGGATCAGTACAGATTATTTTGTAAGTCCAGTTGTAAGCCCAAGTAAGTGTTATTTTACATTTTTAGCCGATTCCTAATGGTTTTAACACAAATATATGTACATGATTGATTGAATTATTTACCGACATTAAATATACATTTTAAATCATAAGCGATGATGATATTGTTAAATACTTTATTTTTTCACGAAGAAATAATGTAATATCAGATAAACAATATTACATTAAGATTTTAAAAGTAACATGTTAAGTTATACGTTATAAGACGTTAGAGGATACACAATTATATATAAGCAACAATTTAAGCAATTATATATATGTTTTTCTCTCTAAAGAAGAACTCTCCATAGACGGTCATGAGTTAATGATTCAATGAAACAAAGTACCTCTTCGTCCTTAAAAGCAATTCCGACAATACAAGATTTCGAATTACCGGCAGCAGACATATTTCGGATAGTAACAACGGTATCAACCATCGTATCGATATTATCGATCCGATGTTATGCGATATATCTTGCGGTACTTGTAGGCAAAATAGCAGGCTTTCTATTTTCTTAAAATATAAAACCATGGTCGATCGTAACTCGATTGGGGTTGGTATCGATCCCTACTTCCATGCAAGTAAGTGTTTACATATGGAAGTTCCCCTTAAAAGTGACTTTCGGGGAACTTGCATGCAAGTCGACTTGCACGTGTAAATCCTGCTTAACGAATAAATATATCCATATAAATTTCAAGTAATGTGCAAGTGACGTATTCTTCGATTCGCTTTTATGATTTGACATCTCGCATATTTACAGGACAAATTTTATTTTGAGTACGCGTCGAGCACCTGAAGCGTATACATGTACAACCGCTTAAACAAAATTATGCGATTGGGTGTGTGCATACTCCCAAAATGCTGAGCGCGCTCTTCCCCCGGGAATACATGCATGCGGGATGATGGAATTCTGGTGTACGCTGTAGACAAAATGAATCAAATCTCCATTAATATTCCTCCTCGTCAGCATTCTCCGACTTCGGTTTTCTTTCTGGAAAGTAAGGTATCCCGATTAATCTATCTTAATCCTCGCTTTGACATGAGACAAATGCTTGAGTGGATGTCTTTCGCGGTCCATTAAAGACGAATCGGTTCAAAGGTTCCTTAAATTTTCACCGAGTGACTTTGGAGATAAGGCCCGGTGACTTGATGGTACACAAACCATTTTCAGATTGCGGTCGACCCGCGAATTCTATTAAACCCGCCGAGCCGGATAATTGGCGTGCGAGATTTGCCCGAACGCTTCATGTGACAGGGGGGATGTTCAGACCTCTGTTGATATTTCAGTGCGGAGTGCTGAACAACACCGAATATTGTACTCAAACAGAATATGGTGAGGAGAGATTTATGCATATAATCCGGTGCTAAGAAAATTGGTCAAATATTTGTCGCCCTTCCTTGAAAATCGTTTTTATTTGTCGTGGCCTGAAAACGAAATAAATGATACGACAAAGGAATTATTTAAAATCGTCTCCATTCACAGTAAAAATATTACGAAAAGTATAGTTTTTAAATAACGAAAACGGTTAATCGTTCGAGTTTATTCATAATTAAAAACTAGAAAATTACAAGATATCTCCGTCAAACAATAAAGTAAATTAAAATCAAATATCTTTATGAAAGCAATACTTCTGACGTTTATACTAAGCACGGTAAGTTATTTTTGTTTTATTTACAAAAGAAGTTTGGAAAAAATAATTTACAACTCAAAATAAATTGAGAAAATAAGCACGGGCTCCTAAAAACATTTACTTCGCTAGGGGTAGCAAGTGAATGTAGGACCAGGTTGTTTTTTGCTCATCAACTTGCAACTGATGTGTTTACGATAGATATAGTGCAGTTGGAACCCAACCGGGAGTTTATATTTTTCATTCTCACTTAATTGAATGAATGGAATTCAAATTAACTTTTTAAGCTATATTCACGTGCAAAAAATAATAACGGCTCACGTGCCTACCATTTGTTGAATGCTGACTTAACTGCAATATAAAAAGGCCTAAGTTAATTAGGGATTAAAATGAAACAGGTGAAGTCTCGACAAAAATTTGGAAGGCATAAGCCTTATAAACTTCATGTGTCAGTCATATAGTTTTATTTCTAATAAGCAGTATGAGTATTTCTTCTTTCCTCAGAGTAATTAGTGTTCTTTCTTGTGACTGCAAGGTGACACTCGGATTACGTTGCTGGTATATGGGATTTCCATACGGTGGAATTGAATTGAGAGTTAGATCGTGTGCAGTAAAGGCAGCCAGAAAAAGTAAAAGGTTATTACGAAAAGCTTAGAAGGGTTATCATGTTTTCGGAAATATTAAGATGGGAGCCTCTATCGGGTCTAAGTCTATTTTATCCGCTGAATATTTTTTATAGGTAATTGCAGGCAGCTTACAATTTATATATGTCATATGCATAATGCATATGACATATACCGAATGCATGCATAATGCATAAGCATAATGCAGACTCCATTAAATAGATAATAAAATCAAATCAGAGTGATAGACGGGAAAAAAATTACGATTAAAATGTCATTTATCCGCCTATGAGATAGTTATCATAGGTTTGATGATAACTTGAACGGAAAATTTATCCTAGAAAGATTAGTCTCAGATTTATGCATGTAGTGGCATGTGAACTCCATTGATTTCCAACTCTATTCCTGCATGAATAGAAAGCTAACGGTAACTAAGAACTGATCTATGAACCAATAACATATATATTCTAAAAAAATATACTAAATAAATTACAATGACGGTAGCTCTTAAGGCTAAAGGTGAAAGTCCCCAAGCCAAAATTTTTTATCCAAACAAGGTTAATGCAAGCTCTTTAAAGAGATAAGGAGCTAGTGATACAATGCGGTGAAAGCTGGGAGTCAAGTAGAGAAAGAAGTAAGACAGGGATGGTTATTATTTCCATTGATTTTTAATGTTACATCGAGAAGCCAACTGACGAGATCAAAAAGAGGAATAAAGAGTGTGTAACGATTGAGTGGAAAGCGATTGCCACTGTTTGACTGACAGATTATATTGGAAGACTGACAGAAAAGAAAGAAATAATTTGGTATTAAACTGTTATAAAGGAAATAAGACAACAAATTCTGAAGAAAAACCAGAATCAAATTAAAAGTATTGACTTCAGCTGGTGTAACGAAAATAATTGTCAAATAAAAATAAGGAAAGATAATTAGTCGTATGGGAGAATTTTGATAACCAAACAGCGATATCACTAATAATGAAAGAACTGAGGATGAAATGATAAGAAGAATAACACAAGGAATTAATTCAGAAGAGAAAATTGCTAATTATCACAAACAATACAAGTCTGGAAAGAATAATACGATGATTAAAAAATAGAAATAGAGTACGCTTAAATGTGTAGGAGAGACATAATATAATAATCAGCGAAAAGTAGATTGTTAGCAATAATTACGTGCAATAGAGGAATTTTCATCATTAAATGAATAGACAGAATGACCAATGAATGTGTACTCCGAATAGGCACCGAAAAGAGAATCTTATGGACAACACTGACAAAAGCAAGAGGGAAACTAATATGACATATCCGAGGCATAACAGTTACATAAAGACGGATATATAAAGGCATATATATATTATATGTACATAGGTGATTTTTATATCGAGGGATTTGGCCAACTAAAAACTCCAATGCACTCTATTGCCGACGTACCGATTTAATTATAAATCATCCTCAGGGCAACTTAATTTTATCCGTTGATCATTGTGACCGAAATTTCGTTCTATGCATGGTTTGCGAAAACCGTTTGCACTACATATGAATATATGTATATATACATATGCACACGGACAGGTTCGAAGCTTGAAACATAATGACTTGCCCTCACTCTATTTTGAAAGTGGTGTTTTTTGTCGTGTGAACAGCATCAACAACACTCTGCTTTTAGCGATTTCACCACTTTCTCCAACTAAAGAATTCACACTCGGAGATAATCTGCATAATTACACAGGTTTCAACGTTATACTTAAATAATACTACTAGGATCATGTAGAGTATCCGTGATAAAAGGAACTCTTGCTTCCTCGATGGGTATCGTAACCGTGATGGAGGATACCATAAACACACCATCAAGAGTAAAAAAAAGAGCTATATTTTAGTTACTGTTTATGAAAACTCGTATCAGAATAGGGGGACTTCACGTTGATGCGGTGGTGTTCCGGAATTCTCCACAGAAACACATGTAGGGGAAATTCAACTGGGAACGAATCCAGGAAAGGCATAAAGGGATCTCATGAATAATGTATTTTTGGTAATTTTCCAGTTACATTTCGAAATTAATAGCCATGAACTGGACTCGTGTTATGAAAAGAATATACTAATGCCACCCACTTACTGTAGGTTTTGAATGCGGGACTAACATTATTGATCAATTATTAGTGTTTTTATTTCATCGTAAAAGAGAACGCTCAAATTTAAGAGGAGAAAATTGTATCCCGAATTGAAAAAAAAAAACATTTTCACAAATCTGGGGTTACGCCCGCCTACGTAATCCGAGGATAAATTTTTTACGAGTTGTACGAAAATTGGAGCTAAAGAATAATCTGTAATCGGGACGCTTCCACGCGGTGGGATCATTCGCTGTCACGAGGACAAGTGAGAAGCGTGGTTGTCGAATGCGCAAAATTAGTTACAGACGATTTTCAATTTCACGCTTACAAAGAGGCGCTAGAGAATAAATCTTTCAACTCCAAACATTTTTTCCTATTTTTATGCCCTATATCAAGGTATTGAGTTTGCTCAGTTTTGTAAAGGTTAATTTAAACCAGCACATTTCCCTCTATGCAGGGCACTCTATACTCCTCATAATAATGTAAACTTGAATAAAGTGATTAGAAATGAGTAAATTTAAGCCAGAACACAACAAGATTATGAATTATAAGTATAGACCCTGAAAAAATGATCTTCTAACATTCGTTCACTCAGTGGAGACGAGTGTAACTACTTCCGTATCCGTGATAAAACCTCTAAAATTTCGTGAGGATACGGCCTGATTTTTCCCCAAAATGAAAAACAATTTTGCATACCGAAATATATGTAAACTGCACCAGATAGAAAACCTGAGTGGAGCAGACAAAAATAAAAGTATATAGTTAATGCTATGAATCACGTTTACAGACGCACGGCGATGAAAATCGGGTCCCCATACACGATTCGTCGGACAAATGATATAATCTGGATCACTCAAAACAGGACACTCGCTGGTTTAGACGTGTGCGTTCCTTCATGTCGTAATTGCGTGCTGACGTTATGTCGGAATAAACGGAATGCATCCATTGTTGCATCTCGCATAGAATCATCATTATAAGCGGGAGCCGGGGCTCAGTAATGCAAGGACGAAGGGCACGTCCCGGGCATTCATCAACCTCCGTTAAGGGTTAATGGATTGTTTTGCCCAACACTCCTTCATTACGGTGGTATGAAGCCACAGCCCGCCTCCGTCTAGTTATGCGGTCGGTCCTCTCTGCGAACCGTGTGCCGTTTAAGCCATTATCTACTTATTTACTATTTCGAAGGAGAAAAAAGAAATCCCTATTCGATCACCTGTACGTATCCGAAGGAGAATATTTTACGGTGCACGGACATGCACACGGAGGCAATTTTCTGAGACGACTCCGGAATATCGAATTAGGATAAACTATACGAGTTTTAAGTTTGCGGCAGCCGACATAATAGAGTAGCTTCAGATAAATCAAGCCGTGTTTCAAACATGTACTTTAGACGGAGAAGAGAAGAACCACATGACGAAACAGGTCGGATCAAATTTTTATGATGACCATGACAATTTTAAAATTTAATTCGCACGTAATTAGTCCAGAATGATATCGCTAAAGTGAAATCTCTAGTGCGTAGGAGCGAAAGGATAGATAGGATATATAATTCATATCAAAACCGGAACACAATCTCTTAATACGCAAGACTAGGACTACGTAAGAGGATAGTAAAAACTGGTTCAGGAAATTGGGCAAAGGATTAAGGAAATTTGTAATATAAGCGAGTAGACACTATTTATCGAATCACTACTCGTGAAAGATGGAAATCGTGGTTTCTGGTAATGTGTACGTGAGTTGCACGAAGGTGTGGAGTGAGAAATAAAGTAAATGCGAGTGGTAGAGAGAAAAAAGAATCCGTTTCCACTGTCACATGTACCTAAAACACATTTTAATTTTAATAAATAAAGTCAAATTTGCGACAAACCATCACTAGGAGCAGGGAACATATTTTCGATTTCACGCACTTGAATCTGTTCCATCAATAATTTTACTCGTATAAAGGTTTTTACAAACCACAAATAAATTCGCTAACACAACCCGGGAAAAGTGATTCTGAGGTGTGGATTGCATTATAGTAAGATCCAAAGAACACGTTGGTTATTTTAAAAACAATCGCGAATTTCAGTTTGAAATCACTAAATAAATTGTAAAGGTGGGACTTGTTGGAAATTTGTCCGATAACAGAAGCCAGCTAGATATCACAACGAAATTAGGTTACTCAAAGTGCCCAATTATTAATGAAAATTTGTTTACCCCTCTCTTTGTCCACATCATCTCCATTTTATCAGCCATCAGCAAACCCCAGAAATAACCATGTTTCCCTACCCTCCAACCAACACACTTCACTCTTCCACACCGCCTTCTTAGCACAATTTCGAACCCCCTGCGTACCCTGCTTTTGACCTTCCCATACTGAAATCCGTTTCCCCCAACCCATTTCAAATAATCCCCCACCTTCAATCGTTGCTGACTATGTAAGGAATGCAAATCTAATTCCCAGATCCTAATGGTGGTGATAGATATACATCACAAACCGGATCGTATTACCGAATTTTATTGTGGTTTGTATAGGTTTTTATGTGAGAAGAAATATGAAATTATACCAAATGTAAAACTGAAGCTGTCACTTCATTGACAATTTTCTTCCGGATTACTTCATTCGATACGAAGTAAATCGATGAAATTTTTGCGTTAAAAATGTTTGTTTTTGATTCGATTCCCGCTTCGCGAATGGGTGTTTCTACTTGTAATTGTCTTAAGTTTAAACACAAGAAAGGACACTATGTTAATTATTTCACATGTAAAAGGCAGTGATAGTATTAGTCTAAGAAATATTTTCATCTTCGTTTGATATTTTCATTAGAAATCCAACTCTTGAGAAATTTTCCTATTACTCCAATGGCTCTAAAATACTGTATGATATAATAATAATAATTCGAGCCCTAGAAATTTTAAAGGTACAGCATTATATTTATGATGGCAAGTTATGGCCAATGGAAACTATTTTCACGAAAAATTAATATTCAACCCGATGTACCCTCTATAGTACGTATGTCAGGGGGAAAAAAGGAATATCCCAAGTTATCGTTTGAAAAGAAAAGTGCTTTGGGCAATGAAAGAGCTTGTTTTCCACTTCGGCATTCATGTAAATATTGCGGCAATTGATTCTTGGTAGTCATTTAGTAAAGCTCAATCAAGATAATTACAACTAAAAATAATAATAGCCCAAGAGCCGCGTAATCATACGATTAATATGTGAATAATGAGACTGTTACAGTAGAATAGGAAGAGTGGAGAGAAGCCCAGCATAACCTGCATTTAAGGAAACCCCAAGGGGTTCCTATTTTTACATTTCAAAGGACTGCACTGGAAGTGCCCTCCTAATGACAAAAGGCGAACACTATCGTCACCCAGTTGATACGAACTCAGCTTCTCAGCTTAGAAAATAAGTTCAACAAAACCGTAGAAACAAATCAGTTTCCCAAGTTGTTTCCCGTATTTTTTTGGAAATATTGATAACAATACCGTTAATATTATTATTTTTTTAATTCTTCATATGATATTTGATCAGACTTGTGTTTTCCTGTTTCCATTGAGTAACAGTTTCTCGAAGACTGGGGAGAATAGAGCAAGCGTGGAAATTCTGATATATTTATCTGACTTCTCTTGTCTGTATTCATCCCTAAAAATTCTTTTGAGTATTTTAATGGACAGGAACCCGAAATAATGTGCAAATGATGGTCTTTTCCCTTTTATAATGCCATATTTTATAAATATGCAATTTCTTTTTATATTGTACCATTTCTCCGTCTCCTTTGGCCCCACGTCTGCCTGCCCCTCTCTCTTTCGTACCCTTCTCATGTAGCGTCTTCCACTTCGTTTCCCATGTCATGCTGCGGGCTCTGTTCCCACCTCTTCAACCATAATTTCATCATAATTTTTAGATTTTTTTCCAATTATTTTTTCTTTTACTCCTTCGATATTTAAGCAGACATTGTTTAGTTTATTGTAAGAAATGACGCTTTCCACGTTCATACAAGTGATGAATCTCTACCGTCAATCTTTGTTATTCTAGGAGTGAACCACCGTTGGCTTGTTCCCTTGAACCTCCCTGACAAAGGCCTAAATCCTTTTTGATTATCGTCTAAATGTTCACCTATTATTTTACTTTCAAATTCGTTTAACGCCTTATGGCACGCTTTCCTTGCTTTCATCCAAGACTGCTTGTAGGTTTCCATTTCTTCGTTATGCTAATCGCTATATTCGCTTCGGAGTGTTCTCTTCATTTTCACATGACTTGCCCCTTGGGTGCTTTAAAGTTTTACCCTCTTCCGCGTTTTACCACCTAGGTTTGGTGCTGTTTCTTTTTTAATAATTTGGTATGCATATTGCTACTGCAGACCTTGTGATTTCTAGAAATTCGATCCTCATATTCTCAATGCATCGATTTTACTACATTTGTTAAATATTTTAAAAGACTCGAAACTCCTGCTTGAATCAATCGTAATTTCCTTGTCGTATGCTTTTCTTTTAAGCTTATCCTTTTATATGCGTCGTGATAGACATTTTGAATATCACGGATGAGGTATACATAAAAAAATCATGATTTTCACTGTTGACTTTAAATTTTTCAGTTTCAGCTTGTATTTTAAACTCTGCACTGAAAATTTTAACTTAAAATTGTTACTCGCTTTAGTTAACATTTTGTGCAAAACTTGACTCGACTTTGACTTGTAAAACTCAAAATGTTGGCATTTCCTCTTAATCTAATGGTTAACAGCACCATGTGGCTTTAAGAAGAGCCTGAAAATACTTAAAGAGTAATGGTGTACCTCAGTGACAGTGAATTATGACAATCTTCGTGCGTATACTGCTTTAGCAGAAACATTTTCTGGACTCGCTTCGCCCCGGAGAATCCAAAACTCCGAATCTACTCGCCAAGGCTTGTGAAAGCGAACACCTGGCCTTGGGCACAATCATTCGACACTTTCCGTCACCCCTTCCCTATCTCGTTTCACCGAGGAAGGTGCTGACCCTCCCCTCCAGGTTTCCTCTGCTTCCTCCCCTCCTTCCGCCTGCGCTTGCCCCCGCTAGATTTGAAAGCTTGGGCTCATATACGCTGAAAAACCCTTCCAGCTCTATTTTACACCAAATTGATGACCAGTGGATAAGATGAAAGTGAATTCGACTTTGATATTATGAAGACTCCACGATTTGTATTCATTTAAAGGAAAAATTCTGTGACGAAAGTATTCATCAAGCAGCCTTTAATTTTATTTTTTAAATGGATTAGTCGAATCGCTTTCTTCATAAATTTTAAATTAAACTTAACACAACTAAACACGCGCGAATATCATTTCTAAAAGCACGCTTTTGAAGTGAGAACACTGGTTCTGAGGTGCCTTTAGCTGTAATTAATGTCATATGGGTGTGTGAATAAATCCGTGGTTTCGAGGCAATTGCTTTGCCCTTATTCTTTCCTTTCTACCTTTGCGTGTTACCCAGCAAACCGACGCAAGGGCGTGTGCCAGGGGGTGAGCCACCACCATACATGACTCTCACATGCAATAGTTAGAAATTATTGATAAAGAAGGGAACTACATGCTTGCAAAACATTATTCACATCATGCGGTAACAATTTAAAACCACCTATAACTATCCTACATGCAAAATAACTACAAAGTATATACAATTCATCTCCTAGGGTTGAATGTAAGTAAGAGGGTATTGTCTACGAAGGCCTCATTTCCCGTTTTACCCACAGCTACATGAGCTAAGTCTAGTCACATTGTGTGTAACTGCTCGAATAAGTACCATTTTTAGATTTGTTCAGTTCATTCTTCACAACTGAGATTTGGAATTCAAAAGGAGAAATTATTCAGTTTGAACTAGAGATATCTTCTATCGGGAAGACTAAATTATCATGAAAATAGTTAATATTTGGTTTCGGCCTGTGCACTTTAGTTATTTCCCAGTTCCTGAGAAATTGTCTTCAATGGTTATTTTCTGAAAGACTACAAAAAAGGCAAATTTATCAGATAGGAATTAAAATTAAATCAGCGGAAATTATTTTTCAGTTTTACGAGGTGCATTAAAGTTGTAAGGCCTCCATTTTTTTCTCCGGACTGGAAACAGAAACACGAGGTTTGTTTTAAAATGAGCGGGCACTTTTTGTCTATGCGTGGCTGAGAAGGCAGCCGGGAGAGTGCGACAGACAGAACCTCTAGCGGCAGACGGGAGAATGGGACTGTTTTC
>WURS02007261.1:0-12526 GCA_011762765.2 Rhinocypha anisoptera | reverse complement strand
TGCCCTGGGCGGGATTCGAACCCGCGACCTTTGGGTTAGCCGGCGAACACGCTACCCACCAGGCTAACCCGGTCGGCAACCTTAGAATAATAACTTGCTTAATGACTATCGCAATTCCAAAATACCATGAAACTTGAAATGATAAAAGCACTGTACTTTTCCACAAATTTTATTTGGTACCAAATAAAATTTGTGGATAAGTACAGAGTTTTTATCATTTCAAAGTACATGAATTTCCACATAGTTGAGCCTGCAAATATCGAATATATCCCAAATACCAGTCATTTCCTAACAACAATTTAATTATTAACAATATCCATAATCATAAAAACTGTAATTTCCACAGTTTTTTCTACGTGGCGTGACACGTTTTGCTACTATGTGGCTTATGCAATTGATTAGTGAAAAAAAATTTTGTGTCCTCAGGATTTTCTGCGTCTATTGAAAGTTGTTGGATCAAAATAGTTTCCACACTCGGATCTCATGACAATGATCCAATATAAGTCTCGAATCAGCAGCCTGGATCTCAGCAGGCGTGCGTTTTCTCCCAATTAAATGGCGCCCTTGCAACCAGTAACCAAGTAGCAACTGAACATGTTTTCAAAATCGAAAGTTGAGACTAACTGTTTTACATACCGAAATTTCTTGCATATTTTTTATATGGTAAGGGTTTCAATGAAATTTAAAACAGCTAAAAACTCTTAATTATTCCATTGTGTTCCTCCTAAACTATTGTTGGTTGAATTATTGTTTAGATTAGGTAATAAAATAACCTAATCATTGATGGTAATGAATTTGGTTATTTTTGTTCTGGTTTTCCATTGTGTAAAACTGCTGTGCCCAGGTCAAAAAAACGTATGAACAGGCATCCTTGTTAGCCCTAGCCACCGCTGGACTTCGTCTTGTATAATGAATCAGGTAGCACCGTCAGTGCCAACTATCTCGTTAATCAATGTGATTTGAGCCTGAGTTCACATTCTGTCATCGGTCTGGATTGCACTTTGTCATTGCAATCTGGCGCCCCTTTACTTTACTGTACTTCTCTTAAAATCATTGCTAGGTAATGAAAGAAAACTTAATAACGCCCAAAATAAAATCACCCAAGAATCGAATGGAATTACTTAAGTGAGTCAAAATGTCTAAATAAAAATTGGGCATATAAGTAAAGGTGTTTCTTAAGGAAAGAAAATCTTCACTTGTAATAGTTTTGGCTTACCACTACAGACTATTTCATTTTTTTGCATACCAAGCTAGTGAAAAACGAATTGAGAAATTATGACTTGAGAAGGACTTCTGAGAAAAAAAAATATACTTCTCAAAAACGAAAAATATGTTATATGGACAATGAAATTAAGTTTTATTCTTCTTTTTAAAAATTAAACGATTAGATTTCTTCCTAGGCAAACAAACATTTTAAGAAAACACCTAAGGATTTTAAAACATCTTTTTAAAGATCAACATTGTAGTTAAATACAGGATTCTACTTGGAATGAGGATTAGAAACTTCTAAAAATTAATTGCATCCACAATTTTCAAGAATACGTATTAAAAAATAGAGAATTTTCTTCTTACAATTTTCCTAATTATGAATTTTACTAATACTATTTTTAAGGTAAATTTTTCTATTCGTATTACCCTATAAACCATATAAAAACAATAAGCTATACTAAAACAAATGACTTCAAACTGATGGATACCATCATGTAGTGGTACATAATACTGTATTAAATATCAAAGATTAAAGAATTTCAGTTTTTTAAAGAATTTTCCTCCTTGACCTTTGATGAATAAAGTCATGGTTTTTGTTTTTATTCACACTATCAAGAGCTGTAAACCTGCAATACATCAGAAAATGACAGAAAATAGAGACGTTATTAATGATCATTGGTTTTCCCTAGGATAAAATTTTGCATTTTCTAATGTAAAAATAAATAATACCATTTAAAAATTAATGTTATAATTAAAAAACCTGATATATTTTGAAACTAATAGGTCATATTTAAGTATTATTGGACACGTTCCCAACAAGAGCTCCGTACAGTGTATTAGGTGTATTTTTTGCTTCTCAATGAGCACCGATTTATTATCTGCTTCTCGGTGAAGTGGTTACAAAGGCGCCGGACCCTATTGGGATTGCCACTTCACTGACGGTGTCACATGAAATAACATCAGAATACCTTTTCAATTATCAGTCAGGTGATAATACATTGTAACAAATACAACCATTGAATACTGATAACTACTGGTTTCAGACCACTATGGCGGTTGACGTGTAAGGCAGCGAGGGAGCCAAGGTTTACCCGGTAGTAATCCGACGATAACCTTGCAAGTCAAATCAGCGGTGTTGAAAAAAAAATGTGCAGGAGGGCACCGCGGCGGGTGTAATAGTGGTGATGTTGACGTAGGAACATCAGAGAGTCATAAATATTACATGGATATAGGAAATTTAACCTCGTGGGTTCGAGTGAGGAAAGAGAGGAGAGAGAATAGCAGGGGAGTAATACTGCGGGAAGGGGGTGGGAATCCAAACTTGTAGTACTAAATAAAAAATAGGTATAAATGGAAGCCAACAAAGAGATTAGTAATAGAATAATATTAGTAGCATACAGATCCAACGAGCTTAGTTGAATTCGGTGTTATTTTTTTTAGGAATATAAAATAACGGCGGACAAAATTAACAAGATTTTTGTAGGGGTAAGCCTATAGACCAAAGTAATATAGGTTTTGCAAACCACAGGAGTCGCAAGTATATATACAATACCTGGTATAAAACCTAGTATACATCCTAGGGAAATAGTATTATAGAAATTAGAATAAGTCATTGTTAGGCACAGATGTAGGAGCATCATCTTAATCTTACCTAAGGCCAGTCTAAGAATACAATCACAATTGAATGTAAAGGCATTTCCGCTCTGAAATCAAAAGTATAAATACTAAAACTGAATTACAAAGAAGTAAAATGGAAATAATATGAATAGTAGTAAGATAAAATTCTAAGGAAGGGTAATAAGAAGGAAAATGCAGGATAAAAGTGAAAGTGTCTTTAGAAAGTTAAGAGAGAGAACGCCGAGTGAATACAATTCCCCTAAACATTACCTCTACTAGGATTGACGAAGACGATTACCGGGAAAGAAAAAATTCACTATGAATGCACTGACATATAGGTAAAATAATTATTTTACAAAAATTGATATTAGATATAAATAAGGGGAATCTCCGATGTGGGAAGATCATTGCAGAGCATGGAAAACTTTATAGATGACGAGAATGATAAGTAATGGAAAGTTACAGTCTTTCCAGAAATTATAACAGGAAAAGACGAAATAATATCCTACTATAAGGATTAACAAAAGAATCATATGATCTAACAGTAAGATTCACGAGAACAATATTAATTCTCTGATAAACTGATAAAATGATCTCTGATATACCCATCGGCAAGGAAAATCGGTCTGAAATCATACATGTATACACATTTTAATGTTAAGGAGATGAGAAGAGATGAGGTTCCGTTGTATTGGATAACGAGGATAAAAGAAGTATTATAATACTCAAAAATTTTACAGGATGTTTCCGTGTTCTATTTGAAATTAACTAGGTGTAGGGATGTCAAACCTAGTTTGAGTGTAAAATGATAGAAAGTAAAGGAAGAAGAAACATGGGTCTGAAGGGATAGACTCCTTATTCACTACCTCTTCATGACTCAGACAGTGAAAGTAAGGGTAGGGGGTGACGAAAAAGAATCGAGAGTTTAACTGCAGGGGACATCATAAGCACCAGTCGGTCACACTTTTTAACTTGTATTCAGAAGAAATATAATAAGAGTGAAACAGAATTTTATTTGAAATTAAAGTCAGTAGATAACGTAAATAAGTCGGTTGGATTCGCAGATGACGAATCATTTTCTCCATTTTTTTGTTTTGCGATTAGAAAAAAAAACGAAAATACGATCCCAATCCCTAACGGATAATTAGGATATATAAAATACTTCGTTATCATGTGCCATAAATGTTTATACAATCGCTAATATTATTCACATATGGCTAAAAATTTAATTAACCATAAGACTTTTACATACATTTTTTTCTTAAATAGCAAATTTTATTCCCGTGAGCACGTAACAAATTATCCAATGGTTACTGTGATTGTTTCCGAAATATCTTAACAATAAAAGAAAGCATTTCCCTTGGAAAATTTCTATTTTTATTCTAAATAATGGTACATTTGTGCAGGTAATAATGCGTGCGTGGTGTATGAATATTTCTCTATCATTTGGCAGAATATCTCGTAGATGTAGAATTAGATCACTATTTCCTTTCATCTGAAGGACCACAGAACTAGCTGTGGACTATATGAATTATCCTGAGTGGTATGGAAGTAAAATATCGCTATACCGAAGTAATGAGGTTTTCGAAAATTATTAAAATAAGGTTAAGTATCAGTGGAAAGACAGAGGAAAATTTTTTAAAAGAGATGATAAGCTTCCATTGTTTGTGATGTTATGCAGGTTATGTATAGGAAAGTGGACAAAGGGAAATGGAAATCAGAAGAAGAAAGGTATGAGGAAAAAAATAGTATATGAAATTCCTCCTCTTCTAATAAGTACCAGAAAAGAGTAAGAAAGGAAAAGACGAGTGAAAATACCGCTAGGAGCTGTTCCGAAACCTGTTTTTTTTAGGACGATTTTCCTAAAAAAGGGACTAGTTTCGGAAGGTGGGGGAGAACGGGGAAAATGTACTGGAGGAGGACCGGCGACGAAATGTTAGGAAGGTGGGCTAGAGGAAGAAGCCATTTGGAAAATTTCTATGAATAAATGGGTGGTGGATGAAAGAGAACTGGATGAAATGTTGAAATTTGGTGAGAATAAATTATAGTTAGCTAGACAGAGGAAGAAAATGAATTATAATTTTATTCAGTCGGCTGTAGAAACATGTGTAAATCTGTTTTACAGGTTCACGTTACTCACGTTATTTTACAGTTCATGGAAATACTTTTCTTACATATTACTTCGTATATTATAACAACAAAATTATATTTAATTTTAAAATTAAAGTTTAAAATGTGAAATTAAATTAATTTAATAGCATATGCAAAAAAACCAACAACGGGAAGAATAAAAAGGAATAAAAGAAATACTGTTGTGTTTCCTTTCTCATCTAAGTTCAATGTAATATAATTTTTAAAAATTATTTATCATAATTTAGCAGATGTTATCGGCCGTTACTTGGTAGAAACGATTCATCGCATCGATAAATTGACATTAACACAGTGGATTGGCACATTACTGGATTGACATAAACGAAAATTGACATTGTTTCTTTTATCGTTTCTGTTAATCATAATTTAATGTATATTATACATGACAATGGCTAATAATGACATATAAAGCAACCTTAAATGATTTCTTAACTCCACGTTTTTGTACACGGTAAACATTTAGTATTCTAGTAGTACAATTTAAGGCGCACCCATGTTCGTTAAATTCTCCTGTAAAGTTGACAATGCATTGCCGCATTTTATCGGGCGAAAGTTGAACGATCATCAAGAAAGTTTTGAATTCCATCATCTAGTCATGTCTTTTTCATTTCATTCGAAACGACCAATTGACGAGTGACACGAATTCGCGACAAGTCTCATTCTTTCAAGTCTTTATCCGAAAGAAATAAAAATATTTAAATATTCAATGGGTAGAATATACTACTACCAAGTCCAATCGGAAGTCACTTAGTATGCGTAGAGTTTAATCAAATTTCACGAAGTGAACAAAATTCGCTTCACAAATTGTGCCTTTAGTTACCTTTTAGTTACCAGATGTGCAAATAATCTCTTTCAGTCAATACTGGTCATTTTAGATCACGGTCGGAAAAAATTCTAACTGATTTTCATACCGCATGATCTAATTTTATCATACTGAACTGCAAAAACAATCAAATTCCTAATTAATTTGCTTAACAGAAAAAATGAATGAGATAAACTTCTCGTAAAATTGGAGGGTAATTAATAGCAGTAATATATGAAGCAAGAAAAAGCGTTTTTAAACCTCCTGGTCATTGTACGCGGTAAAAATTTAATATAATTTCATGAATAAAATTTTACAAATTTTTGCTAACTTCTCCTGGAAAGTTGTCACAATCTCGTGTATTTTTTCTTCGCCTTTTACTGTTAAAAACTCGAAGTACACTTCGGAAGCTTTAAAATTTCATCACATTTCTTTCAAAATGAGGATATGCATGCCAAATGCGTGTGTACGTCCCCTAAATAGGCATTTCCTCGTGGGAAAAATGTTTCGTATCATTTCCATTGCGGGTGTCGTAGATCCCCCCCCCCCTTCCCCCTCTTACTTTCTCCTAAAAGAGTACTGCTTGAATGAAAAACTCCGCGGTGTAATTCTCGAGGCGAAATGAGATAACATCCCACCATTAGGCCAGAGAGTGTTCTTTCCCCTATTCCATAGTGTTCAGTCCCGTCATTAAACTTTCACTGCCACCGAAAGTTTTCTGCGATTGGCACTTTGCTTGACGTGATAGCTTTGGGATGGGAGATAATATTTGCAACTTCGTTCCGAAAGGCCTTTTGAGCACTGCCAGTCTGTCGGCGGCGAGAGTCCGGACAGAACGGAGCCCCAGGGCGTCGCGGGACGCATTATGGAGGTCTGGGATTGTGGTTTGCCGTCGGTTTACGGTTCCAGAGCCGCGACGCATCACTCCTTGGATCATCAGCCCACGTGGTAATGTGTGGTTGTAGAAATGAGAATGAGGAAAAATGACAATAATTCCATTCGCTGGCAGTATTCAGGTGATGGGCGGATTAAATGCTAACAGAATCCCGTTACCTTTTACTTTTTTTTTACTAATCTCTCTTGTCCTTTTCCACTGGCACATACAGAAAAGGAGTTGCCAAAACATATTTGGTATTAATGCTGCATCTAAAATGCCGCATAAAATGAATAAATCTCTGTTCACATGTCTGTAGAATATGATTTATAAAATAATCTCAGAGTTTCCCTGAGTAATAATGGATGTCATTACACATTAAAGTAAGAAGTTAATCGTTGGCATAAGGACACAAAATAACAGATGCATAACTGCTACGAAACGTGATCATTTCGATAAAAGTGAAGCTTCTATTTACGTGGAATAGCGAAGTATGTACCTAATGTAAAACTAATAATTTTTCCAGGTCTCCTCAGAGTCAGTGATTGATTCCTAAATGTATCACGTACAACTACCCGCTATTCTCACATGGAGAGAGGATAAGGAAAATATGGCCCTGGCCGATAACTCTGCGCATAAAAGAAAATTTGGAAGTTTGCACTAAAATCTGAATGTGGAAAACCAATGATACATTTCTCCTCCCGATTTCTTTTTAGTAGTCATTGTTAAAATTAACTAGGCTGTCATTAGTCATATTTTCCTCCCAAATATCCTCTTTGAGCCACAATTCTTATTATCCAGATTTATCAGGCTTATTTCGTTTCCATAAAAGACAAAGAACATGGCACTACCTAGTTCTCCGTGATACCTATAGTATAGCAAATAAATTCTATGAAAAAGTACATAAATTGTTTTTCGTCCGTTATAATATTAGAAATTTTCTCGAAATGAACCCAGAAATCATTAAATTCATAATTATGTTTCATTAACGGAAATTTAATAATTTCATTGTTTTCCTCGCGAGTACAAGGTAAATAAAAAACCAAGCAATTTGTAATTCACGAAAAATATATCTAATATTCATAGCAATTTTATTTAGAACAGCCAGAATATTTTATTGGAAAAATATTCAGGTATTCTCAAATAAACTCAAATATAACAAATAAAATATTTTGCTTCACATTGTTCTTAGAATAAAATCGGCCTCACCATCTTTATGATTTCTAATAAAAGTTAACTAACGGTGTTCAATGTGAAAATTTTTCAGCTTACCAAAAAATCTCACACAGATTTCACATTGGAAGCAGTAACCACATCACCAGATTGGGACGCCCGGATAAAGCCAGGGAAATTGACTCCAGGATTGAAGTTTGAGTCTTTAAATTCTACTTCTTGCAAGAATCGAAGTAATATTTATCAGTCTAAAGAGCTGGACTCCAAAAAGTGCAAAAAATTCACTCGCAAAGTACTTACGATGACTTCATATTTTGTCCATAATTAATTAAGGGAAGCTGGAATTAGTATGTGAAGAAAGATCTAATGCTTTCCCGACGTATGCTGTTTCTGACGGTAAATCGGGTTTCCCTACGGGTCAGGTTAGTGGAATTAGTGTGGTTGGTTTTAACCATCCCTACTATTAGTTCAATAGGCGTGAGGGCTTCGGTACTTTCTGATTTTCAAGAATATAACCAAGCAGATTATGATCATTTGTACAAAATATAAATTTAAGTTTTTTTTAATTCCCTCACACGAATATTCTATCTATACCAGCTAAAAAATTACGTTTTAGAAAATATATTAATACAATGAGTTCACATAAGTAGTGAAGTTAGTAAGTACACTTTTTATTAAAATTTCAATCTATGAATATGAATTAATTAGTTGCAATTTATACATTACTTCCAAAAAACAACATATTATACTATATATTCTAGCTTATACCCTAATCGGCGTTCCATCTTATATCGAAGATGGATTTTTAGTGCTAGGTAGTATCACTGTGTTAATGGGGTGAAGTATTATCTAGGGTCAGATATTAAAATGTAAATGTTTCTCTGTTACATAAAAAATTGATAATATCTAACGCAATAGTGCTCTTTTGAAAATGTTTTATTCCCCGTCATGCAATGTAGGACAATTATTTCTAATTCAATTTAAAATGTGTTTTTTAGAATGTAGGGTTGGGTAAGATTGACTAAAGACAAGAGTTTGATTTATTTTCTTCGCAACAACGCACGGTAGCATTAGACGAAAATATTCGCCAATGGAATAATCTTCCAGAATATTAGCAAGTCCTAATAGAAATTGTAATTATAATTCACAATTCACTCATATCTACCCTGGGGGTGGTTAAGGAGCGACAAATTGATAAAAAATGAGATACAAGTTGTAATTTGTAACTTCAAAAAAAGTTAGATTTACTAGTAATTAATATATATTGATCGATTTTGGGGACAATGAAACAATTTCAAGTTAAAAGACCAATCTATATGAGAGTAACATTCAATAAAAATCTCTAACTCGGATAAATTTATATCATTTTAAAAACATCCTAAAATTACGTACAAGATAATATTTTTATATTACAATCAAGATAAAGCAATTCTTGGTAAAAAGAATTTAATCTCTGCATATACTTATACAATCGGCTTGTTGTGGTAACTATGAATATTCAGATATTGATTTTTTACAAGTAAGGTAATCTTTATACTACACATTCACTCAAAATATGGTTATCATTTACAACTTCATAAAACAGACGCATAAAATTAGTCAAGAAAACAAATTATTATGAAATAAAAAATATATGTACTTAATACCAACACTTTTAATTAAATGGATGCATGGCACTTCTAAGTCCTTTAATACATTAGGAATAAATACAGTGAAAATGCCGAATGAAAGTAAAGGAACATAAAATAACACCACACGTCGCCCCATATTTGTTTTATCTTAATCAAGGAAATAATTAATCTTGTTAATTAGAAACTAAGTTAGTTGAATCACGATGAGGTAATCAGTGGTCGCAGAGGCCTAGCTTTTAGACGGACCCTTACAGACTTTGCCAAAATTAAAAAGCTTTATAATATTTCTTTATATTCACCGGGATAAAAGTACGTACTCTAAAATATATCAGACGTACACTATATCAAAAATTAAAAAAATTTTCATTAATTTCATAAGCTTCGAATCACTTAATCGTACACCTACAAATTTATGTAAATTATCATTTAAAATAATTCATTATCATGTTGTTAACTAGCGTTCAGCGAGAGAGCTACATAGAACCTTGTCTGATCGAGTATTTATAAGCTAACAAATTGTTTCAAATTACCGATAAGGAATGAAGTCTCTTTATGGTTTAAAAAGTATTATTATGACACTACCAGGTGAGTTCTGATGCCAGCTCCGTTTATTTAGCTTGAAATCCATCCAAATCAATGCACCTTGTGTCTTGGAGACCTATTCGTACGGTAGCTATAATAAATATCTCTAAAATTGCTAATTACTGTACATTTCCTTTTTCAAACCAGGATTGAAAGTTTCAATATTTTTCTGAATCACTACTGGTATTACTACAAGTCCATTGACTGGACGGGACGGGTTGAATATCCTGAAATGCCCGTTTCTTTTTTGCTCTTTCCTTTAATCTTAATAAGCTACCCATATCAGTTAAGGTCCCAATAATACCTCACAGGAACACGGACCGTCTGCTACATCACGTTTCGTTTAGTCGAAAAGTGTTCCGTGGCATCAAGCTGTGATAAGCCTTTCATTGCCCATCGAACGGTGGATTGGATGGTCCATGATTCCCACGAAGCAGCAGTGCGGATTACGGATCCCAAGTGGGTGGAAAGTTTAACAAGTTGCAGAAGACGTGATCCCCGCTCCGAATTTATGGCTTATGAGAAAGACATGTCATGCCAGTAATGGCGAAGAGGGGGATTAAACCTATTCCAGTCCCCTACGTCTATCCACTAAGTGGTGGTCTTATATCCTATACTTGAGTTCTCCTTCCCTTTGGGCAAATGAGAGTGATAGGAACTCACCGAGTTACGCACGCCGCAAGCATCCTGTTTCACACGCTACACGCCCGCGGAGACACCTGCAAAGATAAGGATATCCATTTTAGAAGATATACGACCCCAAGTACAGTAGTATATCGAAGAACTATCATTTTAGAAATGTTCCGCATTTACTTGAAAAAAATATTTTCCATACGAAAAATATTTGGCTTATGAAATTTCCTATTGGGAGTACACAGAATAAGTATGATGTAAATGTGAAATTTAAGTAAATCGTTAAACTTATTACGTCATCACAATATAAATATAGGAACGGAGGAAGGAAGATGCTGCTGTGAAGGAAAATGTGAAGAGGAAAGAAAAACCTAACATGTTTTTTCGCAGATGTTCCTGTTATATAACCTCTGAAATTTTGGTAACGATTGTAAACGTAAGTGCTCCCATTTTCCAGTCGCAACCACATATTAAAGACAAACGAGTCACTTATTCCATTTGGTGTGAACACATTAATTCTCAATTCAAGAGAAAATTCAGAGAAAAAAAAGAGGTATTTTAGAAAGAGTGATAGCTGTCAGATAGTATGAGCGGTTGAAGAGGAATTTTATTAAGGCGAGGAACGGTAGTTATAATTTTAAGTTCAAAGCCGGTATATTACTCTCCACCATCATAAATTGTTGACTATTATTTAAATAATAAATTTATAAATAAATGTAACGTTAGTGTCGACAAATGAAATAGAATCCATTAAAGAAAGCCCTTCCTCAAAACAGTAAAATCATTGAGGAAGTGAAAGTAGGTGAACGTAGACGTAAACATTGAATTTTTAAATCATGATAAGATGTCAAAAGCTGAATACACTATCGCAACCTTAAAATACAGAGAGGAAGGGTGGCACCTATCTAAGAATTCAGGAAAGATACGCATTTATCATCCGAAGTTACTGATAGAGAGGAGAGAAAAGATCTTCCTGGAGGATAATTACGAAAATTATTCATGCTTACGAAAAAAAATTATTATTGGCCTAGAATAATTTTTAAGTTAACAAGAGTAAACTGTTGAAACCATCGTAGTATTATAATAAACAACGTGATGAGGTATTGGTTTTTTTTTAAACTCGAAAAAGTATTTTTTTAATTCTTTCATCCAGAAATGTTCTCCCCTTAAGTACATATTTCTTTAGTTTGATAGTTATATCACACCTTAAACAGAAAACGATTCTACTGTGCGTAGTCTAGTGTCTTTCTAATAGTTGACTACTTATTTTGTAGTTCAACTAACATAAAATCCGCCATTTCTACCCAGTCCAAACCAGTACCAATTATTGCCCAGTGCATTTGAATGCTGAAACATTAAAACTAGGTATTTTATAAATCTAAATGCTTCGTGCATCAGGGAGTGTGTTTTAAACAAAAACCGAAAATGGTTTTTTGATTATGCGAACCTTTTAATAGTGTCATAGGGTGACATGGTGTTTGGATGACGCTTTTAGAACTGCCATCGGACTAGGGGGTGACTAGGCGAGAGTGAGGAATGGGGAGGACAAAAACGGGTGAGGTGGGACTGAGGAGAGCGGCCCCTCCTCCCCTGGATGGTGGAGGCGGAGCTGGAAATTTACCGCCGCTTCAAATAGCCGCGACCCGAACCGTTGCATACACAGGGAACAGCGAGTGACCTACGGCCCCGGCCATCCCCCACCCCATTCGCCTTTAGTGCCTTACCCCTCCTCCTCCACACTATGCGGGGAAATTGATATGCCACTCGGGGTGGAGGAGGTTAAATAATTATGTATTGGCAGCTTGCTAAAAATTATAAGTTAGATATATCTAAAGCTTTGCTTATGGGCATTTT